>JACTMA010000019.1:87500-144988 GCA_024500025.1 Syzygium aromaticum
CTGAGAAAAAAAGCACAAACCAACCAGTGTAAAAATTTTAAAAGTTTAATGTTAGCAAAGAAAAACCCAAGTATTAGATATTTCAAACATATAATAGTAAAGAAAAACAGCACTTTAAAAGTGCATTTGTCGGAATTGATTTTTTGAGCTTCGCTTAAGTCTTTTAGACCGCTGAAGAATTATTAAACCAAAAACTTGACGGTAAAGGTTTGAAAAAAATAGCATTATTTGATAAAAATAATCATGGCATATTTTTCTTATATTTAGAAGATCCCATGTTCGTAAAAACAATTACTTTTATTTATGCGCTAACTATAGCTGTCAATGAAAAACTATTAGAAAAATTTTATAGTCATTATTATTATAAAATTTTTATTATTTGCCAATTTTTATTAAATAATATTATTATAAAGCTTTTAAACGATAACCAAAATATTTTATTAAACATTGAGTTAAACCCACTTTATGATATTATGGAAACTGAAATTTGTTTTTACTTATACGTCTATGATCATTGGTTTACTAGTGATATTGTACATTACTTTAAAGTCATGCTAATAGAATTTAATTGGTTAAATCAACATGTTTCGCTCATAAATTTAAAATTTAAACATGTAAAGCAATGAATAAAAACGTTATTTTAGTCATATAAAAGGTTTACTATTCGTAGTTTTGATGAATATTTTCGCAACATGCCAGCTTAGGTGGAAACATCATTACTTAAGCAAAAGTATTTATTCATAAATAAAGTGATAACTAGTAAAATGATTCCAGCTTCAGTAGTAAAATAAAGCGTTCATAGTTATTTAGAATGTGATAAATTAAGCAATGATTCAAAAAAATATTGTTAATAAAAAAAATTATTTAAAAAAAGAAAAATATTGTGTACTCAACACATAAATTTTATAGTAAATAATAAGCCCGATGATTTAAAATATTCATCAATCGCTTGTTTTTTAACTATTAATAATTATTATTAAAAATAATGAATAAAACAATATTTTAATCATCAAATAATTTGACAACAATTATAAAATTTATTATAATTGTTATTAATAAAATAAAATAAATTACTTAATGATGGATTGTTAGTTCAATTGGCAGAACAATCGGTTCATGACCGATGAGTTTTGGGTTCAAGTCCCAAACGATCCAATGTATAAAACATTGCCTTTAAATGATTAATTTTTATTAAATCATGAAACAAAACGAATGGTTAAATAATAAAATTCAATGATTAACATGTTGTAAAATTGTGTAAACGTAAAAAATACTTAACGCTTGAAAAATTATTAAGGCGTGGATTTACAAGGCAGTGGCCTGGATACTATGCAAAAACTAAATTTTTTAATAATCATAAAGGTTGTTTAAAATTGCTAAGATTACGAGTAATATGAACGAAATAAAGCTTAAAAAAATTGACGCATAATATATTAACGAAAGATTTGCTAATTATTTTTTAATAATTTATTTTATTATTATTTGTAAAAATATTAATAAACGACTAAATTTTTATAGTAATCATAAATATTTGCTTTTTATTATTTATTGTTAATAATATAATTAATTAAAAATGCGTTGTTTATTATTTAAAAAAATAAAAAATTGCCTATAAAAATAATTACCAAATAAAAATTTGAAAAAAATTATGAATTTTTTTATAATAATAAATACAATTGTAAAAAAATAATCAAATAATTATTTTAAAAAAAACATAATTGTTTTTTTAAATAATAAAAAATAAATTATGTTTTTTATGGTTATTAACTTTAAATAACCATGTAAAAAACCATTAATAATAATAAATTTCCTATTTATGCGAGCCTAAAAAAAAAATAATAATTATGAATAATTTACCCGAAAATTTTAACTTAAGCTTTAAGTTGTTAGATGAAGAAAATTTTTAAAAAAACCATTCTTTTGTATGTAAACCCTTTACATTCGCTTTATGATCGAGATTTAGAAAGAGAAACACAAAACCTATATGAGCCTTGAACCGATGTTGACGAAACTGCCTATGATCTTCGGTTGGGTCTTTTAGACGCTGAAGAATTATTCAACCAAGAACTTGAATCTAAATCTTTGGAAAAGATAGCATTATTTGATAATTATTTTAGTAACTATTTTTGCCGTTGATTTTAACAAGCCTGATGCCAATACGAAGCTATTACTTTTATATATACTTTAAATATAGCGGTTAATGGAAAATTAAGAAAAAGTTTTATAAAAATTGTTATAATGGCAAAGTGCCTGCTATTTGTCAGTTTTTATTAAATAATATTCGTATTGGGGCTTTAAACGATAACCAACATCTTTTAAACATTGCCTTAAACCCAGTTCATCAGACTATGGGAATGGTGGATGTTTGTTCTTACTTACACATGGATGATGATTGGGTTACTAATGATCATTCCAAAGAATTTGAAGCAATGATATCATGGTTTAATTGCCTAAGTAATGTTTGCTCGCCTATAAATCTTGGATTTAAATATTTTTTGCCACTAGAAAAAACACCCTTTAATTCCGCGAAACCCCTTACCATTACTAGCTTTGGGAAAAATTTTCGCAACATGCCAGCTTACGTAGAAAAATCTCCATATAGGGAAAAGTACTTATTAATAAATAAAGCCTTAGATAGTCGAAGGATTCCACTTTCAGTACTCGAAAAAGGTGTTCAAACTGCTCCAGAATTTGATAAACTAAGCGATTATCCCAAAAATATGTATAATGTAAAATATCTAAAACAGGAAAAACTGTTGTGTTACGACATCATGGACTTTATCGTAAACTGTAAACCCCATGATTTAAAATAATTTTTAATAAAATAATACATGTCATAATTTTCAAGGCTTCGCCTGAAAATTATTATAAAAAGTATAATATAACAAATGAATTATTATGAATGGTTAATTATTATAAAAAATAATAATTAACCATTCATAATAATTTATAAAAAAGGCCCCGTTTGAAGAAAATGTGGCCTAGATATTTTATAAATTATTTATAAAATAAAAACTTTAACAAAAAAATAAAATAAAATTTAAAAAATAAAAAAAATGCTAAAAAATTGGGTTCAAGGAATGACATTGTTATTCTTAAGTCAAGTCTATTTAGTTGGAGGTTATTTATTTGGTTGGCCTTTATGTAAATTCACATATCTAAGGTACAAACAACCTAAACAAGTTCATGTTTTAAAACAGGTGCATAAAAAGAACAATCGTGGGTTTGGTTCTAAAATTAACCACCAAAAGAATTCGACGGTTGATGATTTAAATTCGTCATCTAAAACTAATCAAGTGCCTCCAATGTTTGCAATGATTGGTTCTTCTAAAAACAATTTAATTTATCCAAAGTTTTTAGGTACAAAACCAAAGAAAATGTATAATTCATCAAATATATTGATGAATATAGATAAAACATTGTTTAAAAATAGTGAAAAACGTCCAGTTAAGCCTCTAGAAAGTCGACACGATCAGCCTATACAGCCTAAGGAACCACCAAAGTTTGACATAACTAAAAGACCGCCAACTGAATTGTTAGATGTGTTACAGGACCCTACTATAAACAAAAACAAGTATAAACTTAAAAATTTGTTATCTCACTCCCACGATATTTTGCTGCAATATAAAAAGCCTTTCTATAATGATGATGACGGTAAAGTCCTTTTTGATGCTGCTTACCAAGTTAGGCAAGATTGCTACTTAAAAACACAACATCTCCACGATAAATCTGATCTTGCGAGTTATTTTATCAACAAAAAAGATGATAATAGTTATAATCAATATGTAAAACGGATGAACAACGTGTATGAAGTTTGTGAAAAAGATAAAAAATCCTTCGCCGATACTAAAAGCGGTACAACAAGAGTATATAGAGTTATTACCTCATACAGAGCTTGCAAACATGGGTTGTTTTTCGAACGGCCAACCAATGATGACTAAGCAACAACTAAGAGCGTTTCATAAAAGAGCTCGATACTATGCTTCAGAATTAGGAATCACGCCTTACGAGTTAGAAGCTCACCATGGAGAGTTTTTTAATCATAGAAGTCATACCCAGGATGGACAGCCCTATACTATTGGACGCGGAGTACTCTTTGGCGTAATAAATGACAAATGGAACATAGTGATACAACCAAAATTGTTTAACCATTGCATGCAAACGCTTTGTGGTTTTAGTCCAACTATAAACTATTGTTCAGTAACCCACAAAAATAACTATAAATTGGGGCGTGAAGCTGTTTACGAAACTACTAATGCTAAGTTTCCTTTCAACGATAATATTGTACCTTACCCAAATTCTCCTTTATACATAAATACTGGAAATAACAGGAAAGATTTCATTTCGCAACTTAAAAGTGCTAGACTAACGGAGGCCAGCTATGGTCGAATAAACGAATGTAGAAAACAAAATATCGTGGTATTTTTGACTCCAGAACAGGAAAAACAGTTTAAAAAATACGCCAAGCAATTTATGATAGCTAATAAACAAAGAGAAGAGTTTTTAAAAAGTGAAACTTATAATGGCCAGTCGTTATTTGAGATAACGGAGGCCTAAAATAAAAAGTCTTAAAAAGCTCAATTATTTTAAAAATTTAATTTTTTCAAGTTATGAAAGCTTTTAAACTTAAAAACTTATAAAAAATAAATATTCACATGTTTATAATTATAATAATAATTTTATAATCATAAACATTATTGATGTATTAAAAATAATCCAAACTATTATAAAATTATGCTTTATTTTAATTATATGTGTTTATTTAAATACTTCACAATTATTTTGAAGTTTCTTATTTTTTAAGATAAAATAAAATCATAAAATATTTGCGGTAAATTTTAATTCTATAATGACTAATAGTAGATGTTAGATAATTTTACTTTGTTTATGAATCATTTATAAAAGATTCATAAAAATTTACATAAAAAAATTTAATCATGATTAAAAGTAATGATTTTAATCATGATTAAATAAAACTCAAAGTTTAACCTAAGCTTTCTTAGAAATTTAAATGAAAACAAAAGTACTTATATATCATATATATATTATACGAATGTCGTAGACAAGAAAAAACTTTTTTTTCATAATCAATTGATTTTTTTAAAACTTTGTATAAATTGTTCAAATATTTTTTCTTAACCATTTTATTGTTTCAAAAAACCACATCTTTGAAGTCATTACGTTTTTAACAAAAAACCTTTATATAACTATAAAAAAAATAATAACAAAAACTTTAATTACTATAGTAATTATTCAAATTGTATAAAATTCATAAAAAAAACAAAATTTTTATAAGGCAGTGGCCTGTTAAGGCAGTGGCCTGTTAAGGCAGTGGCCTGTTGAAACAGTGGCCTGTTGAAACAGTGGCCTGTTAAGGCAGTGGCCTGCGCAGTAGCCTGTTAAGGCAGTGGCCTGTTAAGGCAGTGGCCTGTTAAGGCAGTAGATTTCCTACTTTTATTTGTACTATTTTTAAATAAAAATCATTTAACAATAATAATAATCAAATAATTATTAATAAATTAAATAAATTCATAATAATAAAATATTTAATTGTTAATAATATTGACCTTTCCATGTGTTTTAAATGATAGCCAATGATAATTTTTTTACAACTGTTATTTAAATGAATTTTCGTTATTAACAAAAAATTGAAAAAATTAAAAAAAAAAATTATATTATATAAAATAAAATCATAAAATATTTGTTTTTTTTTATGAATTTTATACAATTTGAATAATTACTATAATAATTAAACTTTTTGTTATTATTTTTTTTATCATAGTTTTTTAGAAAAAAGTCTTTTTTAATACTTTCAACTATTTTTATAATAATATTTTGTTAGCTATTAACTTAAATAATTAATGTAAAAAACCACCATAAATATTAAGTTTACAGTATATATGCGAGTTTTAAAAAAAAAATAAATAATCAAACAAACATGAAATAATAATTATGAATAATTTACCCGAAAATTTTACATTAAGCTTTAAGTTGTTAGATGAAAAAATAATTTTAAAAAAACCATTCTTTTGTATGTAAACCCTTTACATCCGCTTTATGATCGAGATTTGGTGGAAGAAGAAAAAAATTATAAATCCGCGCTAGCATATACCGTCAACAACCTAATTTTGATCCATTAAAGTATAAAAACTTAAACCGACCTCGTTTTGATCTTCGCTTAGGTCTTTTAGACGCTGAAGAATTATTAAATCAAAGGGCTTGAATCTAATTTTTGGAAAAAATAGCATTATTTCGATGAATGTATTAGTGACAAATTATTTTCTTTTTTTTAGGAGACCCCATGCCAATACGAACTATTACTTTTATATATGCTCTTAATATAGCGGTTAATGGAAAATTAAGAACAGAATTTTATAAAAGTTACAATGGCAAAATGCCTGCTATTTGCCAGTTTTTATTAAATAATATTCGTATTGGGGCTTTAAACGATAACCAACATCTTTTAAACATTGCCTTAAACCCAGTTTATCATACTATGAAAATGGATGTTTGTTCTTACTTACACATGGATAATGATTGGGTTACTAATAATTATTCCAAAGCATTTAAAAAGCGATGATATCATGGTTTACTTGGTTAGATCAATGATCATTTTCGCCTATAAATCTTGGATTTAAATATTTTTTGCCACTAGAAAAAATACCCTTTAATTCCGCGAAAACCCCTTACCATTACTAGCTTTGGGAAAAATTTTCGCAACATGCCAGCTTATGTAGAAAAATCTCCATATAAGGAAAAGTACTTATTAATAAATAAAGCCTTAGATAGTCGAAGGATTCCACTTTCAGTACTCGAAAAAGGCGTTCATAGTTATCCAGAAGTTGATAAATTAAGTGATTATCCAAAAAATATTGCTAATAAAAATTATTTAAAAGAAGAAAAAATTGTTGTGTACTCAACTAATAGATTTTATAATACACTGTAGGCCCAATGATTTAAAAGATTCATTAACAGCATAAATATTAACATTTTAAATCTAAAAAAGCCGCATCATGAAATTAATATTAAAGCCTATATCATAATATATGATTAAAAATGAAGCATAGGATGAATCATCATGTTGTAATTATTACAACATGATGATTCATCATATGCTTCATTTTTAACCATGACTAATTATTATTCATAAAAATACACATTTGAAACAATATTTTCATTATGTAATCATTTATTAATAATTAATAAAATTATTGTTAATATTTAATAAAATAAAATAAATGACTACATAATAAATTGTTCATTCAATTGGCCGAACCATCGGCTCATGATTGATACGTTTTGGGTTCAAGTTTTAAAAGATTCAATGTATAAAACATTGCTTTTAAATTATTTTTAATGAAATCATAAAAAAAATAATGATTTTATAAAGTTATGATTAACAGGTTATAAAATCGTGTAAACCTACCAAGAATACATGATTTTAAATAATCGTTGAAAGATGAACAAAATTATAAATATTTAATTAATAATAATTTATAAAAAATGTATTTTTTTAATAAAAATCTCTATGTAATGAAAAGAAAGATTCTAGCCTCTCCTTCCAGAAAGACTACCTTGTTACGACTTCACCAAAATCAAGGTATTAGACTTGAGCAAGAAACGTCTCTTGCCTTCGGACTAATACTATTTTCTCGGTGTGACGGGCGGTGAGTGTAAGGATAGTGACTATTCAACGCCACATGGCTGATTGGCAGTTTACTAGCAATTCCGGTTTCATATGGTTGAGTTTCAAACCATAATCCAAACTGAGGGTATATTCTACAGATTGGCTCACTATTACTAGTTTGCATCTCATTGTTCGTACCCATTGTATAGCGTGTATCGCCCAAAATATAAGGAACATGATGATTTGACTTCATCCTCGCCTTCCTCCAACTTTAAATGCTGGCAGTTTACTTATACAATTGTAAATAAGTATGAGGGTTTCGTTCGTTATCGGACTTAACCGAACACTTCACAGCACGAACTGCATCGACAACCATGCATTACCTGTCTCCAGCTTTAAACTATTACGATTACATCATAGTATAACTGGGATGTCAAATTTTGGTAAAGGTTCTTCGCTTAGCATCGAATTAAATCACACTATCCACTGCTTGTTTATCCCCCCGCCTATTTCTTTAAGTTTTAGTGATGCCACCGTACAATATGTTAAATAAAGTATGTTTAATAGTTTTTTTTTTTTTTAATCATTAAACATTTTTCATTTTCTTTAATTTTTATTAAAGATCAGACTATGTCATTACCTCTTAGTAGAGGTAGCAAGCTTTTAGTCGTTGAACCAATTTAATTGGTTGCAAATAAATGAATAGTTTTGTAACTATTTAAAAGCTTACACGTTTAAAGTATTTTAAACTATTCATATTTTTGCAATTTCTTTGCTTTTTTATATACCTTTAGTTTTTCAACTAAATGGGACTAACTTGAAGAAAATCCCCAGGTGGGGTACTTAGCGTTAGCTTACGTACTGATATAACCAATACACAGTACCCATCATTTACGGCTAAGACTACAGGGGTCTCTAATCCCTTTTGCTCCCTTAGCTTTCGTCTTACAATGTCAGTATCGACCCAGTAAAGTGCCTACGCCTTCGGTGTTCCTCTCGAAATCTATGCATTTCACCGCTCCGCCGAGAATTCCCTTTACCTCTATCGAACTCAAGTTAAATAGTTTCTACAGCTGTTTCAAAGTTAAGCTTTGAGCTTTAACCTTAGACACACTTAACCATCTTAAGACTCTTTACACCCAATAATTCCAGATAATCTTTGCATCTCACGTATAACCCAATTTCCTCCACATTTTCACATGGTTTAGACTATACCTTCAACTTATATTAAACTTAGGAATTAAGCATGGTAATTTTATTCCTTATTTAATTGAAACATATAAGTTGCCAGCGTATTAATTTAAGCATAATAATTATGCTTAGAATTCTCTCTTTTCAGATCAGTCGTTACAGGGTTCTAATAAGTATATTTAGTTTTTGTTTCTTAAATATTAGAACTTCCCACGGTATTACCTTAGTTTTACCCGTAGGCTTCACCGTTCTTTGTAAAAAAAGATTTTACAAAGTCAACCACCCTATTTATGAAAATTAAAATAGAATGTATTGATTGAGCTGGTTTTTAATAGAAAGTCACCTTATCTATGCTGTGTTTTTATTTTATTATAAAAAATCACATGTTTTTTTATAATAAAGCCAATACTCGCAGCTGCTGGCACGCAATTAGCTGATACTTATTCGCCACACGTCAGTGACTAGTGAATTAAAAATTCACATGTGGCAAAAGAAGTTTACAATCCGTAAACCTTCATCCTTCACGATGGATAACTCCGTCAGGGTTTCCCCCATTGCGGAAGATTCATTACTGCTGCCAGCTCGTAGCCGTCTGGGCCGTATCTCAGTCCCAATGTGGCTGTACATCCTCTCAGACCAGCTAATGATCGTAGTCATGGTAAGCTATTACCTCACCATCAAACTAATCATGTGTAAGCCCGTTTTTAGGTATTTTTACTCCACAGCTTATGAGGTTTTCCCCGCCTAAAAGTTGGTTCTTACATATTACTCACCCATAAACCTGTTATCTATGCAAAACATAGACAGTGCATGATTTGCATGTATTAAATTCTCCATCCAAGATTCACCTTGAGCCAGAATCAAACTCATAATAGTATGAATAGTTATTTTTTTTTAATTATTTAAAAGTTAAAATAATTTATCTAACTATTATTATTATTAGCATAATAATCTATGATTGTCAATGCTATAAATATTCTAGTTCTAAATACTTTTAATTATAACCTACTATATACTATAATCATGACATGGTTGCATGGTACATAAATTTCATAATGATGATTATTTAAAAAACCAATGTTAACCATAATCTTAGATTTTTGTAACATTATCACTATTGAATAATAGTTTGATTTCCAATGATAGTAGAAAATCAAAACCTTAAAAATAATGGTTTCTCCAATTATGGTCTTTGTAAACATAGCGTTTAATGATGGGTTTAAAAAAAAACCATTATTTTTAGTGTATGAAATTATTATGTATTTTTTAAAGGTTAAAACTTTATTAAAAAAATTAACCAACGAAGCTATGAAAAAATATTTCAAATATGTAACCTATGTTTAAAAACGTGGGCGGTTTTAAAAGCATGGTTTATTTTAAAGTGAAACATTATAGTCAATTATTTGACTAATTTAAATAACTAACTAAGATCATCCACTTGTTAATAATTTATTTATACTTAAAACCAAGGTAATATAAGCGATAAAAAACATTAAAAAAAATGCTTCTATCTTAAACATTATTAAAATAATATTTAAGATAGAAGCATGGTTACGGTGATTATGAATGATTAAATAGTATTTAAATATTTTTTAATATTAAAAAATAATGATTTATTATTTTAAATAATCTTAAAACATATTTTTAATAATTTAAAAATAAAACATATTTTTATAGTTAACCATTTTATTATTATTTTTTTTTACTTTGAAACAAAGCGTTAAAAAATAATTTTTCTATGTTTTATAAACATCATGTTTAATATTTATAATAAATAATAATAGTTATTATTACCTAAATTTTTAATATAAAATAATTGATTGATTCCAAATTTCAATTAAAATAATTAAAAATACGCCAAATAAAGCAATAAAAATAGCCATTAAACCAGTTGTTGACCATCCTGGTAAAACTTTTCCATATTCAGAGTTTAAGGTTTTAATAAAGAACTAACTGGAGTTACTAATCCATTAGAAACATTTTTTTTTGCCATAGTATGAATGCATCAATATTATTGTTAAATTTCATTTATAGGTTTTATAAACAAACCAATTATAAACAATGTTTAATTATTTTTTAAACAAACTTCGCTTGAAACAATCGTAGAAATTCATTATAAACCATAGAATTGTTTTATTAACATGTTACTATTAGGTTAAAAATCAAACCATAGCTTTTGGTTAATAAGCGGTACGTGTTATTTTGTAAGTTAAAAAAACATGTTATTATTATTGCTTTTTGTTAGATTCTTTATGATTATTATCATAAAAACATGTTTGTTTTGCACGAAAACACTAGTATTTTAATGGTTAATAATGGTTTTTTTATATAAAAACGTTGCCTCCCATGGCCCCGTTTGATGAATTATGTGGCCTAGATACTAAAGCTTACTATGGATAAAAAACCATTATTAACCATTAAAATAATGGTTAATAGTTTAAAGGCGTAACCTGTTTTAAAGGCGTAACCTGTTTTAAAGGCGTAACCTGTTTTTAAGGCAAAGCCTTTTTTAGTTTATTCATAAATTTTAGCTATAAAAATCATAGCAAATATTGTTATTTTATTAACGTTGAATAAATTGCATGGCTGTAATTGATCCTAAAAAATACGGTTGGTACGGCTAAGGCATGAATGGTTAACCAACGAACTGTAAAAATTGGATAAGTATAAGTTGATTTACGAGTTGTCATAATTAATTCAATTTTAAATAGTACTAATTATTATTAAAGATTTTTTAACATTTTTTTATAATTATAAAAAATAATTGTTAAAAAATAAATAATTTACTTTTTAACATAGAAAATGTTTATTTTTTAACAATATTTGAGTTTATAATCAAAGAACGGTTTTTTATTATAGTATTTTATGTTTATTTAATTATTTAGCATATTTACACGAATTAAACCGCCATAAAATACTACAATGTTAATGGTGTGTAATAAAAATAATGAATATTATTTATTTTTTTAAAAAATTAAATAATTAATATTATTTATCCTTTAAAAGGATTACGTGAAGGATCGGATGATAAAAATCCAAAAGTAGTTTAGGTAGATCATGTATTATTATGTTTTTAATAATGTTATGGCCCCTACCAAACCGTACAAAACAATTTTTTGTTATACGGCTTTTCTCAAATTTTTTCTAAAAAAGTAATTTTAAACATGTTTTAATCATGAATGATTAACAATTATTTTAAATTGCTTACTTTATAAGTAAGTAAATTTATCATTAAAATGATGATTTATTTATTATTTTTAAATAAACAATTAAACACCATGATAAACAATATTTGACGTTTTTAATTATTCATGGTGGCTTGATAGTTCATTTTTTCCAATTTAAAGGTTTTTAAAAAAACATGCATGTTTTTTCTAACTTATTAGCTAAAAACCAAAAAAACGCCGATTATCAAGTCAAAAACAAGCTAATAAGTAAAAACAAAACAGGAAATCATATTAATCAATAATCATCTGCCTAGGAAATTTACTGTTTAAAAATTTCTAATGCTATGATGACCAAACATGTTAAATAAAGTTTATTAATAATTATTTAACTATTACATGTTAAGCGTATTTAAAAATGCAGCACATTTCATGGAAAGCTATGCACTTTTTTTTGTGCATAATTAAATAATAATATTTTTTTAGTGTATTTTTTCATAGCTTAATTATTAACAATAATTCACACTTGTTTTTCCTAGTGTAACCTTCATAAAAAAAGTATTATGGCCACATTTTCGGAAAAACGTAGATTTACAAATTATGTTTTTTATCATTTATAAAATCATTATAAAAAAAATCTGCCATGAGAAACATTATTTGTTAAAATTATCTTTATGGAAGCTAGGTTTTTAAACTATTAGTAGTTGCTTGCTTTACAGTTTTTTTCTTTTAGTAATAATACTAGTAAATCAAAATCTTGGAAACCGAAGCCATTAGAGGCCGTGTTTTGGTGGAGGTTAGGCTTTTGTTAAGGCTACGCCTTGGTGAAGACCACGCCTTTAAAACTAAAAAAAACTTACAGGCCACTGCCTAGAAAATCCACATATTCAAAATCATATTAATAATTAATATTATTAATCAATAATCCACTGTTTCAACAGGCCACTGTTTTTTATAAAAAAAAAAACTATCCAAGCCACCTAATCAATAATATGAGCTTTTAATAAATCGACTATACACTTTAAAAAACCATAATGTGATCAACTTTGTGTCTATAAAAAATAATTAAAAAAAAAGTCATTATTTAATAATTGCTTTTTTTTACAAATTTGAGCTTTCTAAAATTTAGCGTAATATTTCATTTTACTAATAATTATGACAAATTAAGCAGAATTTTTTAATATTTTGTTACGCTTAGGTTTTTTTTTAATATTTAACGTGATTATTTAAACAAAGCTTTAATCATGATTTTAAATAGTAATTAAAATTAACGATTAATTATAACATTATCAAATATTAATCAATTATTCATGCCATTGCCATAATAATCATTGTTTTAATTGGGTGCTTGTTTTAGATGTCCTAAAGTATAATTTGAAATTTTAATACATTATTATGTAAAATACATACTAGTTCATTAAAAGTAAATAAAATTTAAATACCTTACCAGGTTTTCTTAATTGTATCACTTGAATTATTAGGTTTACGTTTACTTCCCAAAGATGTCATTAAAAATTTTGATTATTGTTTAAACAAAATGACTAATAATAACCGTAGTAATTGATTTTTTATGAAAAAATCATTACACATAATTGTTTACAACCATGTTTGTTAGACATAGGAAAAAGGTAAATAATAGTGGATAATTTTATTTTTTTTATTCATAAAAACCTTGCTTAAACATGTATTATTTAGGCTACATTTTATTTAATAATAACCATAAAAAAACCATGCAATTATTTACCTATGAATTAAGGAAAATTCGTATTTATTTATATAAAAATTATCATTAGTATGCATAAATCATCAATAATGAATTTTTAAAAAATTGTTTATTAACCATAAAATTCTTGTTCAAGGATATTTCATGTTATGTAAATAACAAATACATTATAAAAAGGCCATGAATGATGAATCTGTGGCCTGGATACTTTTAATAAAGTAAATAAAAAAAGTTATTTAACATATTTAGTTTTTTCTATGAACACTTATTTTAATAACTATTTAAGGTAAATTATAAAACAAATATTATTAAACACATGTTTATTTTTTTATAGAAATTATTTATTTAAGAAAAATTTAGCCATTTAAGGCCACCTTTCGTAAAGATTCTTTTAAACACTAAAAAAAATTTATACACGGTTAATAAGTTTATTTTATTTTTATTACATTACAATTAAGCTATCTCTGTCTACCAACAATGAAACAAATACCATGATTACAGTATATACTAAGATTTTTAACGTTAACATACATGAAAGAATTATTATTTTTTGGGCAATATTATTATTGCTTTAATATGAAAAAATTAAAAAAATTTTATAAAACCGTGGCCAATAAAGACGTAGCCTTTATAGACTTCGTTTTGATAAAATAAAAAGTCAAATTTTGATTAAAAATTTTTAAATAATATTATGAATTGTTTTATTATTATGAAAAATATGCTTTTCTTTTATTTAAACACTATAAACATTCTATATACTATAAAGTTTGAACAAAACATGTTATCATGCTTATAATAATAAGCATTATGTGTTATATTTAAACCACATATGCATGATTAATGGCTATTAAATCATGGTTAGATTTTAGGTTTTTAACATCTAAGGTTTATGATTTAATAATGCTTTCAATGATCCATTTGTGGTTTAAATACAACACATCGTTTAAAGTTTTGTATAACATGATGTGTAAGGAATATTTTTTTAGCTAAAACTTTGGCAAATAGTTATTATTTTTTTAATAATAATAAAAAAAAATCTAGCATTTAAAGGTTTCGGTTTTTAATTGCAATCTTTAGTAAAAATATATTAGCTTTTTTCGGTTATATATAAATATATAATGTTTAAATTTTAAACTTAAAACTAAATGATGAAAGTTTTTAATAATCTTAAGCTTATATTATACATGTTTTTCAGGCCACATTTTCGGCAATAATGGTTATTTTAAATTATTTGCATGTTTTAATTTTCTTATATTCATTTTTTTTTAGTCATGTTGTGACAAATTAAGTCATGTTGTGACAAATTAAGTCATGTTGTGACAAATTAAGTCATGTTGTGACAAATTAAGCGCACAATGAATGCTTTTATTATTTATAATTTTATAATACTACTAATAGATTTTAGTATATTAAACATGTTTTAAATATAACTAACTACAATTTGCATTTCAAATAATTTAAATAATATTTGCATATATTTGTAAATAACCTATTATGCTGGTTTTATTCATTATGTTGATGGTGAATTTTTTCGCAAAAACATATTTTTTGATAAAAAGTTTATTTTTTGAAATTTTTTTATTATTAGTGTAAATTTAATAGTTTATTATTAATAAATATTTGTTTAATAATAAAAAAAAAATATTTAATTAAACAACTATTTAAAAATATATTTTTTTGGTAATTGTTTTATAACAACGTTTTTATCCATTAAAAATAAGTTTTATAGTATTTTATAAGTAACTAACAGTTTGCTAAATACACAATGCTATAAAGGTGTTTAAAAATAAAAATAATTTTAATCAATGTATGAGTTTTTAGGTGTTTTTAACATTTAAAATTTATCATTGTTTTACATGCTTATTATTGAAATTTAATAATTTTTTAAAATATTAAATTTTACATGTTTTAAAAAATTATTTAAACTTTCCAGGCCACATATTCATCAATATGCGGCTTTTTATTTAACCTTACTATTAAAAATTACACTAATATTTTATAATAATTATTTTTAAAATCTATGATTTTAGCTTTAGTAACATCTTATAATGATGTTTCATCAGTTTTAGTTCCTATTGTAGGATTATTAGTACCAGGTATTGTTATGGCTTATGCATTTTTAACCATTGAATCTAAAAATTAACATGTTTATGGTTATTAAAGAAAATTTATAATTACTATGGCATTATTTTGTTGCATGGTAAATTTTAACTAGCGACATGATGTTTACTTTTTTTCATTTTTACTTTACGCAAAACGTAAACTGAAAATGAAAAAAGTAAATAATTTAACCAACGATCATGGTTGAAAATTAAAACCTAAGGTCAGGTTAAATAGCACAAATAATAGTAATATATTTTCTCACTTAACGTTTCGCTCATGAAATGATTTATAATTTTAAGCAGATTATGCATTATTTTTTTTGACCTAAGTTTTCTCTAGGCCACCTATTCATGATGTAAGGTTTTTTGCTTATTGAATATTTCTTAACGGCGTAAGACAATGCTTAATTTAAGAAAATTCTTTGTTTAGTAGATTTTTATAGCATGATTTTTTAGTAATAATAATCTTTCTGCTTCATAAGTAAATTGTTTAGCATGAAACAAATATTTCCTTACTATGTTTTTATAGAAAAATCTTTCGCTAAAAAAAGCAACTGTTTAAACAATTCATTATTAAAAAAACAAGCTATTAAACCCCGCCCACCATTACAGGCATTATTTTAACATGTTAAACATTATTTAACACTTAGTTCAGGTTTATCATGATGAAGCCGAAAAAATCCAAATAACATGTTAGGATCATCATTTTCGGCAATATTATTTAATACATGTTTTTTAGTCAGTGGCCTGTAAAGGCAGTGGCCTAAAAAAACATTATTTTTTTCCATAACAAATTACTAAGATGTGCCTAAAATAATTTTATAATAAACATTAAAATAAATTTTCATTCATCAATTATGACCATACGATTTTTAAAATTAAGTTTAGCATCATCAAAAACTATTAAATCGTGGACGGAACGAGTTTTACCAAACGGTAAAAAAGTAGGAAAAATTTTCAAAGGTGATTTAATAGATTATAAAAATGGTTTACCGGTACGGGATGGTTTAAGTTGTGAACGTATTTTTGGACCCATGGTAAGTTTTACTTGTAGTTGTGGTAGATTTAAAGGTATGGAAACACGAGGCATCCATATCGTACATGATACATTACGGGTAGTACGTCAACCGTCATCACTTTCCTATGACTCGGAAAAATCATGGAATGAAATTGTAAAATTAAATGTTTTGTCACATGCTAACCTTATAAAACCATCATTTATTCCTTCGGTCAGTTTGTTACCAATTCATCGATGGGAAAGTTATGTGACCATCTTTAAAAACGAAAATATTATTTTGCCTTTAGGTACTACGTTTTTATCAAAAAAAAAAAAAAAAATCCTAATGGCCCCGATGGTCAACCATCTTTAATGGCCTCGATTTACAACCATCATTCATCGCTTTATCTAGAAGAAGTTGACGTTAACTATTTAAGGCCAAAAAAAATAAAAAAACCAAGGTTTCCAACCATTCATTTAAAAACTGCTAAATTTACCTCAGGTAAACGTAATATGAATATTATGAATAAACAATCTTTTTATTTATTTAAAATACATACTATTAATCATCCTTACTTTAGGTTACCATTATTATTTATTTCTTTAGATTTTAAAAAATTTTTTAAAAACCTTGTTTGCCAAGGTTCATATTTACAACAATTATTTAAACAGAATTTTATAATTGTTTTTTTACCGACAAAGTATCCAGGCGGGGCCTTGGAAATGGAAGTTTTTTTTAAATTAATTATTATTATAAATAATTTTCAGCATAAATTTCAATGTATTAAAAATAAAACAAACAAAAAAAAATATTTTTTTTTAACCATTCCTGATAAACAAAAAGCCATGCTTGAAAACTTTATTTATTATAAAAAACCACACTTAGCAAGGTCCCGATTTCCTACTATTAAGTGTAATCAACAACGAAAAATATGTACCAAAGCTTTGCCTACATGTCACATGTCGCCCAAGGTGTTCCATGTTAACATATATAACCACATACTAAACAAAGGAAACTTGATTGATAATCAAAAGCATTATGTTTTAAAAAACCTTGCCATGTTTCTTCATTTAAGTAACATGCCTAATATGGCGATGATTCAATTTTTTCAAGCGAAAAACATGTTTTCATGGAAATGCTTGTATTACAATGATGTTTATTATTATTATAGATTATCATTTATCTTAAGTTGCCAAAGATTTCCATTGCAAAACTTAACCAGCATTTTAAAAGCATCGAATAATGATTTGTTTAAATGTAATGATTATAAAACCTATCTTTTAAAAAATAAACATGTTTATGGTTTATTGATGTTAAAGTTGCAATACTATCATCGAAATATTGACCTTACTATTGCTTTTTCACATGCATTATTTTATAAGCTTTTATTTGCGGCAAAATTAAAAAAACCTTGTTTAAATACATGGTTTATAAATAATGTTGATGATTATACACATTTTTTAAACAACTTAAATAATAAAAAAAAAATCATCAGCTTTTACATCTTTCTCTTTACTTAATCATTATCAACGTTGCAACCAAAACTTAAAAACCCAAGATCATTGTATCCAAAGCGGAGCATTTTATAACCAAAAACCCATAATTATCTTTAAAACTTATAAAAACCCAAATATTTATAAAAAACCAAAGAAAAAAAACAAAAAAAATCATTTTAAAAATAATGTTTTTTTTCATAACACCTTAAATAGTTCCCTTTGCAGCAGTACACTAAAAAGCAAACAATCATTATCATGGTCTTTTTACCTTAAAACCTTACCTTTGCCATTATTTTTAACCATGCATGTTTTTTTTAAAAAACCTTTACCATTATTGATGAATAAAATGCTTTCCAAAACATGGTTAAATGATCAAAGCTTAACCGTTAATTGGTTAAAAGACTCATTAGTGCTTGAATATTATTGGGATAATGCTAATATATTAAACAAAAAACAAAACATGCATGCTTGGTTAAATAAACCAAAAACTTCAACCTTGTGGAAAGATGTTAAAGAAACATCATGGTTTAAAAATCACACGTCGTCTAAATATGATTTAAACGAAATAAAACCATTGACACATCAACTTACTAAACCTAAACCTTTAAAAAAACAAAATATTGTCGACCATTTATCACCGCCACGTCCAGCCAAAGTATATAAATTTAAAAGCTTTCCACCGGAAGAAATTCGTTATTGTCCGCAATGTGAAGTTGAATTATTACCGAATTCAATTAGACGTTATCGTTTAGGTTATATAGAATTTATATCTCCCGTTGCACATATTTGGTACATGTCAAGTGCTATTCCATTATTATTAAATTTATCAAAAACTTTAGTCGAAAGGATTGCATCCTGTATTTCATGTTTATCACCAGGTTTTCCTCCTCTTTATAGATGGTCATATAATGGTGAAATGCCTTTAAGTTGGACCTTTCAAATGCAACCTTTAACCGTACCGATTTCCATAGCTTCAAGTTTACAAACTTATCAAGATTCAATGGTTGTTTTATCTATGACAAAAAAAACGTCATTAAAAGATTTTGATGCATCTTTTAATGATAAAAATGATTTTTTATCAAATATGCAACAAAAACCACAACCTTATCAATCTTCCAAAGATTTTTCAGCGTTTACTAATTTATCTACACCATTTTTTTGGTTCAATTAAACATGAATTCGTCGGTTAAAATACGTACTTGGAAACACAGTTTATGCATGTTTACATGTTTTAAACAACATGACTTTTCTAATGCGATGGTTTCGCTTAGTAATAAACGACAAGTGGCCGCGGATAAAAATTCATCTTTTTTGGCCATTTGCTTTAGAAAAAGAAACCATCTTTGCAAGCAAGGTTATAAACAAAAAAAAAAACATGCATGATAACAAAGCATTAACCATGCATAGATTTTTTAATAAAAATATTTTAAACCATCCGTTTAAAATGAATAATAATAATGTTAATTATTTAAAAAAAATAAACCTTTTAAAATCTAGATTTCCAAGGCTTCCATTGCCTACTATCGAAAAAAAAACTATTTTCCAAATAATTATTTAAAGCTTTCATCATCTTTACACAAAACGCAAAAAAAACCCCAACCATTCACCTTAACCATAAAAACACCGTTACTCATGGCATTTTATTTCAATGATTTAAACAACGTAAATTTTATTTTTAATAATCATGATGATGACCAACATGGTAGTAAATCAAGGTTATTAATAAGTGACAATTTAACTAAATACAATCCTAGTAATCGTAAGTTTTTGTGTTTTAATAACCTTGATTTACTACCACCATGGTGGCAATTTTATAAAAAACCTGTACACATGTTTAATAATCATACTTTTAAACAAGTTTATAAGCTAAGCGTTAATCGACGACGGTTGGAAAAAAGTTTTTTTTCTCATAGTATTATTTTTCCTTATTTTTATCACAAAGTTCAGGTTTTCAACTTTATTCAATTAACCATGATGAATTTACCTAATAAACATAATGATAAAAGATTAAAAAAATTTAACATTGTGTGCCATGAAACATTATTTGAAAAAAGCTATCTATTAACCTTGTCTAAATACAATCATAAACGCACCATTGGGAAGTTTTATTTAACATATGGAAAAAAAAAAAAAATCATGATTTTTTTAATAATATGTTCATATATGCAACCTTTCCTTTAAGTTTAAACTTACCAAAAACGCCGGAGCTTGAAATGGTTTTTAGTAAAACCACCTGTGTAAAAAACATGAATAATTACTTTATAATCAACAATTTTTTGTTTATGAATAAAATAATAAATCAAAAACAAGCGAGTAAATTAAAATCTTGGCATGGCGAAGTTTTTTTTTCAAACTTATAATTTTAAACATGCATGTTGGCAATCTAAGGTTATGAATTATAATAAAAATCCATTTTTAACCTTTAATAATCAATATGTATTAATAAATAATTATGATACACTTATTAGTAAGCGTCAAAAATATATCAAACCGTTAACTATTGTAAATGATCGTAGTAAATCGGAACCTTGGCAATTGGAACCTTGGAAACATAAATTCAATGTTTTTTCATTTTCTGATAATTCTGATAGTAATGCTAAAACATTCGTAAACGTATTTTCTTGGTTATTTAAACGTAAACAATATTTGAAAAATAAGTCAAATAATCATGATTTTTTTAATAATAATCAAAGGACCAAAGATGACATGTTAACTAATCAACATGATTTAAATAAAGCTATGACTACAAATTCCATGAAGTGGGATGCTAAAGTTAAAGAATCGTTATATTTATTATTATTTCAACATGCTTATTATTTAGAAACAAGCGTTTATTATTTTCAATTAACACATAACCTACGTAGGCAAAAAGCATTTTTAAAAAATTTGTTTTTTAGACATCAATTAATTCATAATAATAATATTATCTATGATCTTAAAAGCAATGTAACCGTTGTTTTATTGAAACCTAAAACATGTTTACATCTTAAACAACCATGGCAAGCATTAACTATTTTTTCTCAAAAAAAATATAAAACCTTTCAATTTTTGTTAATTAAAGCACTAGCTATAAAATTAAAAAATAAACAACATGGTAAAGTAAAAAAACTTATTTACTATAACCGCGACTTTCAACCTAAGTTTGCAAAACATTGTAAAAGCTTTATTTATAAAAATCTTGCTTGGAAATTTCATGCATCATTATGTAAAAAACCATGGACGTTGCTTAAGGTGACAAGTTTTTGTCGATGTTTGGCATGTTATTTAAAATCTCCTTTTTCCATAACCTGCCATGTAAATGTTAAAAACCCAAATTTTCAACATGCATGGTATCCATCATCCATCAGTACATTATACGATTTTGCCTTGTGTTTGAGCGACATAAATAATTACCAACAATTAAATTTTCACTCGATGGCTGGTGTTTCTAAAAATGCTTTAGATCATGCGCTTTTTTTAATGATAAAAAATATAATGAAAAATCATTTTATCATGATTTATCATGGCATAATAAATTTAAAAGCACTCATGCGAATGGTTCTTCATCTTTCCAGTATCATGTATTTTTTAAAAAACATTATTATGCTTATTATCATAAACATACACTTACTCAAGGTGTTTTTAAACAAAAAACCCAGGCATGGTTTAAACAAGAAATTCAATCATGCCAAGCATGGAACCATTCTCGGCGTTTTTTAATATTATGGGCTTCCAACCATGTTAACATGGTGAATAATAATTATCATGGTTATTATTTTCAACAGTTTTTTAAAAAACCCATGATTTTTTCGAATCTATCAAAAACTTCACCTAAATACTTTGTTTATCATTTAATGCATCGAACAATTTCCTGTGTTTATCAATATTCGAAAAGCCCTATAAAGGTACTTTCTTCAACATTATGTAAAAATCAAATAATCATGTTATTAATGTTGCAAAAGATGGCGAAGTTTTTATGCATTTTTTTTAATAAAAAATCAAAATATCCAGGCCACTGCCTTAACCTTAATGATAAAAAGTCATCAACGCTAAGGCATGATATAAACAAAGATAAAACAAATATTATGATGCGTGGTAATGTATTATTACCATTACTTAAAAACTCTAAAACATGTTTAGAAAATAATTACAAAGGCCCGGATTTCCAACTATTTAAACCATTATTAATTTTCAATAATGTGGGCATTAATAATAATCTTATTTTTAAAAACCTAACCATGAATCATGCGATTTCAACCGACGACGATGGTTTAACATATTATTTTAGTGGTTTGTCTTATGAAACACAACTTTGGTGTCGTTTAAATCATTATTATTTATTTCATTTAAAAAAATCCATGGCAAAATTAACTTATCTTTTAAATAATGATCCAATATTTTATAACCAATCGATGATAATGTTTCGATGGTGTAGTAAAATTGAACGCATCTTTAAAACTATAACCTCAAGCGTCGTGACCCCAAGATGTAAGGTTTTTTTAAAAAAAATAAAAACAATACTTGCCATGTTGTCGATTTGTCAAATAGTACCCGCTTAGCAAGTGAAAAAATCGTAAAAAACCGTGTAAAGCAAAAAAAAATCATTCATCATAAGCCATGTTACGCGCATGATGCAAATAAACATGGTAATAAACAAAAAATAACCACTATTTACAATAAACCCAAGGTTATTCCAACAAACATGCATTATAATAATCATGTTTTTAATCATAATGATTATGCTTTAGATTTTTATTTATTATTAAAACAACACATGATAGATGCTGCTCAATTATATAATATATTTTTTTTACAATTATACCAAACTTGGTTACAATCACCATTGTTTGCAAATCCTAAGTCACCGACTATTAGTTTAGGGTTTTATTTAAAAAAAAACCTAAGATGAAAAAATCAGCAAAACTTAAAAAATCATGGTTATCGCCGCATCATAGATTTCAATCTGCTAAAGCTTCGGCAACTGTAAACTTGATAGATGATAATTACCAGCACCAAGAATTTGATCGTAAACCTATGATCCAAGCAAATGTTTTTCAAGCAAAAGATTATGCTCATTTTGAAACCTATCATTATAAAGTAGAATTTTTTGGTTCCATGAAAATGTATGCAAAACGTAATTTTTTAACATTGTGGCAACGCTTTCGTAAATCAAATATTAATCATCAATCATGTTTTTCGGAAATCAAAGCCATGCCTAGTTACTTTTCTGAATTATTATGGCTACAAGTAGGAAATCGGGGCCTTGGAAAACCTGGTTTTTCCAAAAAAAACCTTGACAAATTAAGCTTTTATGATAATTTGGCAGGTTATGCAAGCTTTGGTTATAAAATAAAATCTATGAAAAAAAACCATGGTTTGGTCATTTTCACATGTGTTATCATGGTTGTAACATGTTTAAGGTTTTTTATATATTGTCTAAAACCTTTAGTTTTTTTCAATGGCCTTATGTCAATCGTTTTAAATGGTTAAAAAACATGCATAGCATTCAAACGGAAGCTTGGCAATCGAAATTTTGTTTTCCTTTAACAACTTATAAAATTGCTTATAATGCTAAAATATTAAAAAAAAATCCAAAGTTGAAAAACGGGGCCTTTTTATCTTTAAATGCTACCCATCAAATAAACAATTTGTCGCAAGTGGCAAGGTATTTTAAAAAACCCTGGGAAAATTATAATAAGTCGAATGATTTACAATATGTAAAAAAATTTAGTTGATCAATCTTGGTTGGAAACCAAAACCATGAATAATAAAAAATCGTCAGTAATTACCAATAACTTTGAAACCAACCGTAGACAAACAAGTTCGTCCAAAATGAGTGGTCAATTTCAAAATAATAATTATTATGGGTGTATGGCAAGCTTAACCAATTGGGGATCTGATCATGCATCATGGATTTTATTTTTGAAATATATACGTGCTACTATTTTAAAAGGTGATTTTCTTTTACCAGCTTATTTTGATAAAACGCTTTTTCAAATCATGCCTCGAACTGGTAGTGTTATGCTAGAACAATTACTAAGTGAACTTTCATTTTCATCAGTATTTAATAATAAAAAAACAACGCATTTTGTTCAACCTTTGACGCCAAAGGTTTCATTATCTGAACATCGACCATTGTTTAGGTTGGAAAAACCTGCAAGCTTTACACCACCATTTTCATTAAACTTGAATGCTTTATTTTTTGGAAAACCAAGCAAAGAAGTTTTTTTCAAAAACGATTAAACAAAGAAAAACTTCATCAACATGCTTATTTCCTTGATTTTGATGCATCGACATCTATCAGGTATTATCGAAAAAATCGTTTAAACAAATTTGTTAATGCTTTAGGTTTGTTTTTTCAACTTCCTGCTTTTTCAACAAACCTTGGATCGTATGCAGGTGGATATTTCTTTAAAAAAAAAACCAAGAAAGTTTTCAGCACTTGGCAACTTAACGAGTAACCGACGAAATTTAAATAAAAACCACTTGCAACATGTTTTAAATAATATTAACCCAGTTAAATGGCAAGGTTATAAAATCAATGTTAATCATTTAAACCTTCGTTGTAGATGGTCAATGTTTCCATGGTACTTTAACTATAAGCATGCTAATATATTATGTCAACCTATAGTAGCATGCTTAAACATAGCAAGTGTTTTTAATAGTATTATTTTAAATAATAAAGAAAAATCATGCCTTAAAACCTATAAAATCAAAAAACCATTATTATGTAATCGTTTGAATAATAATAATCTATTAATTTCTATACAATCTCGCTTTATTTATCCAAATAAAGCGATAAAATACCATAATGACCAAAAACCGTTTTTTGCTTATAAAAAAACTCCGCCCAAAGCAACCATGTTTTCCAACTTTTCAAATAATCATGTGTTAAAAACCTTTAACCTAAACAAACTAAAATTTCCAACTCAAAAGTTTATAACTTTGGCATTAACGAATTATAAATCAAATATTGACAAAGATGGTGTTTTTTTAAACATAATGTTTGAAAACTACCGCAATATAAATATGTCAGTTTCGGCTAGTAGTCAACATGGTACATTTTTCAGGATGAAAAAACAATTATTATTATTAAATAATAATAATTACCAAAAAAAAAATCATGTGGCTTTTAAACATCATGTAAAAAAAACAAAATTAAAATCATTGCTTTCTTTTAATAGTCAAGTGAATGATAAAAGTGATAATAATTATCGTTTAAATAGTTTTTTTACTAATTACAGTAGCCAGCCGGGGCCATTGGAGGCAAGGCCTTTATTATTAAAAAATTTACCACCGATGATTATGACTACCAATAACCCACCCAACCTTTTAAACTTTAGTTGTGTTAGTTTATGCAACACTATTAAACTTTTGTATGCATTTATTATTGCTTCCATAAAAGCCGGTAATAGTAAAGAAGCATTAAACTTAAAGGTAAGCAAAAACATGAATAATGATAATGTTAAAGCTGTTTATAACCAATTTATTAACTTACCTAACCATCATTATGTAACGATTAAACCATGCTTACATGTTAATCTTGCGGCTTCGATTAAAGCAAATAATAATAAAGACCAAAACTTAAACCTAAAGGAAGATTATAATAATTTCGATGGTCAAATATGTGGTTTAAATACAACACATGTTTATTTTTCGTACCAAAAAAATGTTATTATTAATATTTTAATTTCATTATCAAACCTTTCTAACCTTGCTTTTTCTGATCAAAACGCCTATTTAAAATCTAATGATATAAACAAAATTGAAAAAAACATTTATGTTTCACAAAAGCTTGCCACAAGTAATCGTCAAAAAAATAAACAATTATTACTAAAACATGAATATTTTTTTAATTATTTAAAAAATATTGAAAATATTAATACTATTATTAAAAAAAAAAATAGTTTATTTCAAGTTATGATAGTAAATAGTCATTTTAACCATTATTATTATTACCAAAATCAAAGTTGTGGAAACCTTTTAAACATGTTAATTAACAAAGCTTCGGTGTTTAACAAACACCAACTATTGAAACAAATCAAAAATAAGCCAAGCACACATCTTTCGCAATTACTTATGAAACCTTCTTTACCTGAGCTGTTTGGCGAGGTTTTTAGGTTAAAGATTGAAAAAATCATTAAGCCTAATCGTCCATCTTATGCACAATTATGGCAAGAAACTCAATATCGTAAACATGGTTTGCATAAAAAACTGTTAAAACAACGCATATATTTAACCATGAATCTTTCCGATGTTCATAATTTTCATCATTCAAAGCTTGAGCTAAAAACTGACCGATCAACGCAATTATTGTTTAACAAATTAAAATTAATGATTAATCATAGCCAAAAATTATTATATGCAATGCATTATTCGTTGTTAAGTTCAGACATGTGGTCACTCGTGGCGAGTTTTTTTTTGTATAATCAAGCAAACAATGTATTTTATAATAAATTAAATAATAATAGTATACATGCTACTTGGTTACTTGATAAGTTGCTTTTTTTACACCGTTATGTATTAACAAAAAAAAGAAAAATTAGTAATCTTTATAATCGTCCCATTTGGATACATAGTTATGAATATATTAAACAACCATGTATGCATAAACAATATAACTTTGATTTATTCACGGCTAACTTAAAAAACATGAATGTTGATAATAATAGTTCAAATCATGCGACCATATTTTGGTCTTTAGCGGAAGCATTTAAAAAAGAAAAATTAGCGGTTGCTAAAAATAATTTTCACATGTGGCCAATCATGCGTGAGTTTTTATTACTTTTTAACTTTTTTTCAATCTTAAACGTAGCAAAAAAAACAAACCTAACCACTACTCAAGATAATCTTTTTAAAGCTATGTTTGCGCAAAATTTTCGTCAAAATTGGTCACCTTTAAAACATAATTATTTACCATTATTGAATCATTATCAATTACCTTTAAAATCTAATATTGTTTTTTATAATAATTATAATTATTTTAAACAATATGACCAGTATTTTAAACAAAATAAAATCATGTTAACCTTAGCAAACAATTATTTAAAAGATGTAAACAAAGTTTCCGAAAAAAATAAACAATTATTTTTAACCTTGATTGTCAACATTGATTCATTGTTTCAATATTTGCCCAATGATGCAATGGTTGGCATGATTAACAAAAATCATGCTTTAGCACTGGCCAAAACTTCTTTTTTAGCAAAAACTGCCTATGAAAAAACTCAAAATCCTTGCTTTATTACAGATTTTGCTAATCGTCAGGTAAAAAAAATAATATTAACCCATAATCTTCAACCGAAAATAAGCTTATGGAACTTTAAAAAACCATGGAAGCATGATGCATGGTTTAATAATTATGCATTATTACCTTATAAAACATGGTTTCAAACACCGGTTAGTAGTTGTTTATACCAAAATCATTATAAAAAAGATTACAATCTTGGCTCTGCAACATCTTGGTCATCATCTTTGCCAACCATACAATTTAACCGTTTTCAAATAAATCTTGATGCACTAAGTTTTCAAGAAACCTTTCATTTAACCAAAACCATGAAACCTTGGCTAAATAATTGGCCTATGAAGGTTGATAAAAATCCATGGATGGTTCAATTATCAAAGATTGATCCAGCTTTTTTTCGCCAAAAATCATTAGAAAATAATGATAATGATCAACCGTCCATCGCTTCTTATGCTGCAAATCATAAAATCACCCATGTAAACCGCAAATCAAGTACCCATAAAACGCCTATTAATAATACTGGTAAACATGGGTCTCGGTTGGCCACGCCTTTATTAAATTACCGTAATCGTAAATTACGTCGATTACGTATACAATACTTAAGAAATTTTCGACGCTTACGTTTTATTGAATATTTAAAAGCAACTTCGATTAAACAAGAATCTATGATATTATCATTATTACCAGTTTTACCACCAGATTTAAGACCAGTTATTGCTAATCCAAGAGGTTATATTACCGGTGATATTAATAATCATTATCAAAATGTCATTTATCGAAATAACAATATTGAAAGATTATTAGACAATTTTTGGATTCCAAAAAAATGTTATAGTAAAGCAGATGTTGACATTGTCAAAACCTTTTATAGTAATTTTTCTTATCGACCGCGTTATAGTGATTATAATAACACATATAATTATAGTTATCAGCAACTTTTGTTTTCGCCAGTAAACACTGGTTGGAACACTTTTAATAAAACATTATGGCAAAAAGCAACCACTTATAAAACGCCTACCATTGGAAACTTAGTACGATTGGCAATTATGAAAAACAATCATTATCTATCATCCAAAACAATATTAATGGATGATTATCATAATAAACCATGGACTAATGGTCAAAGCAATGGTCATATGAACATGTTATATTTGTTTGATTTAAAAGATAATAATAGTAATAAAAAACATGTTTATAAAGATCTACCACCATTATTTTTTTTAGAAGCCAAAAAAAATCGTAATCAAATTTTCAATGATTTTAAACCACTCCAAGAAATGCAATATTCATTACAAAAAGCCGTCGATGCTTTAATTGATAATAGTCAAAATTACAATCTAATGCTTTATTACGTAAAGGAAGACCATTAAAAAGTTTATCCGAAAGTTTAAAAGGTAAAGAAGGTCGTTTTAGACAACATTTACTTGGTAAACGTGTTGATTATTCAGGACGTTCGGTAATTATAGTAGGACCAAGGTTAAAATTATATGAATGTGGCATTCCTTTAATTATGGCATTGCGATTATTTCAACCTTTTTTAATTTTATATCTTATTAATCGCTTTAAAATTACCAGTTTATTAGCCACCCAATTAATTCAACGAAAACATCCGCTTATTATTAATGTGTTAAGAAATTTTATTGAAATGTGGCCAGTATTATTAAATCGAGCCCCAACTCTACATAGAATGAATATTCAAGCTTTTAAAATTAAATTAGTCCAAGGCAAAGCAATTTTATTACACCCCTTAGTATGCTCAAGTTATAATGCAGATTTTGATGGTGATCAAATGGGTGTTCATATTCCTATTACCCAGCAAGCACGTGCGGAATCGTGGAAATTACTTTGGAGTATAAATAATTCATTATCGATTGCTTCACGACAACCGTTATTTTTACCAAGTCAAGATATTGTTATTGGGAATTATTATTTAACCCAAGATCCACTTTATAATCCAAACTATCAACCGCAACATGAATACAACATCATGGATAATGATCCGCGATTTAGTCCTAGTAATTCACAAGCCACCGTAACTGACCTATGGCCATGGAAATCACCATTATATAAACCATCAACATTGAATAAAGGTTTTAATTATCAAAAACATGATAATTTTTTTAGTAGTATAAAAGAAGCCTATAATTATTATATAAATGCAACAAGTCATTATCATGTTAATAATCCAATTTGGTTTCGCTCCAAACAATGTTTTGAAGTATCGGAACGTGAAAAATCCATTGAAATTATAATTACTAATCATGGTTATAGTATAATTATTTCTAAATATTATGAAAAAATATTAAAAAATAATCGATTATTAACATGTTTTTCGTCCGAAGTTTTTATTGATCAATTACACAATGTTAATCTAACTTCCACGATTTCTAATATGTGGCAACTTAATCAAGGTTTATTTCATAATAAATCGTTGAATAATTATTTTGCAACTGATTATGCATCGTTGGCAACTAACCAACTATTTTATTATGATGCAAATAAATGGCAAACAACCAATGATCAAATGTTTTATCGCCATTTAAATCCTATTTGTATAAATCAGTTAATACGATCAACCTTTGGAAGAATTGAATTTTATTATGATGTTTTTCAGGTATAATTTATAACTAAGGAAGAAAGATTCACTTAAAAATGCTTATATTTTAAAAATATTTGACATTTTAAAAATTTCTTGATAATAATAATATTAATAATTAATTGTTTATTAATAATAATATGTTAAATAAAAAAAATGCTAAAAAATAAATCATAAATAATCATGGCATGATTATTGAATAAATAATAATTAAACTATTATTTTATCAATAATGGTTTTTTTTAGATTTTACTTTACTAATACTTTGATTGAAAAGTAAAGTAACAGTTAACCGGGAATATGAAAAAATGGTTAATAATTAATAATAATTATATCAAATATGAATACTACAGAAACTAAATCAAGTGCTGGGTTTAAAGCAGGTGTAAAAGACTATCGTTTAACGTATTATACACCAGATTATCAACCTACGGAAACTGATATTTTAGCTTGTTTCCGTGTTACTGCTCAACCTGGTGTTCCATCTGAAGAAGCAGCCGCTGCCGTAGCTGCAGAATCTTCAACTGGAACTTGGACAACTGTTTGGACGGATGGTCTTACAAGTTTAGATCGTTATAAAGGACGATGCTACGATATTGAAGCAATTCCTGGAGAAGACGACATGTTTTTTGCTTACATTGTATATCCAATCGATTTATTCGAAGAAGGATCTGTAACAAACTTATTAACATCTATTGTTGGTAACGTATTCGGATTTAAAGCTTTACGAGCTCTTCGTTTAGAAGATTTACGAATTCCACCTGCTTACGTAAAAACATTCTTTGGTCCTCCTCACGGTATTCAAGTTGAACGTGATAAATTAAACAAATACGGTCGTGCTTTATTAGGTTGTACTATTAAACCTAAATTAGGTTTATCTGCTAAAAACTACGGTCGTGCATGTTATGAATGTTTACGTGGTGGTTTAGACTTTACTAAAGATGATGAAAATGTAAACTCTCAACCATTCATGCGATGGCGTGACCGTTTTGGTTTTGTTGCCGAAGCTATTTATAAATCTCAAGCCGAAACTGGTGAAATTAAAGGACACTATTTAAATGCTACGGCTCCAACTTCGGAAGCTATGTTATATCGAGCACAAGTTGCTAAAGAATTTGGTGCACCTATTGTTATGCACGATTACTTAACGGGAGGATTCACAGCTAACACATCTTTAGCTGACTACTGTCGAAACAATGGATTATTATTACACATTCACCGTGCTATGCACGCTGTAATTGATAGACAACGTATCCACGGTATGCACTTCCGAGTTTTAGCTAAAGTATTACGATTATCAGGAGGAGACCACTTACACTCTGGTACGGTAGTTGGTAAACTTGAAGGAGACCGAGAAGTAACTCAAGGTTTTGTAGACTTAATGCGTGATAACTTTATTGAACGTGATCGAAACCGAGGTGTATTCTTTACTCAAGAATGGATGGGTCTTGGTGGTGTAATGCCAGTAGCAAGTGGAGGTATCCATATTTGGCACATGCCAGCTTTAGTAGATATTTTCCAAGATGATGCTTGTTTACAATTTGGTGGTGGTACCTTAGGACACCCTTGGGGTAACTGTGCTGGAGCGGTTGCTAATCGTGTAAGTCTTGAAGCTTGTGTTCAAGCGCGTAATGAAGGACGAAACTTAGCACGTGAAGCTGGTGAGATTATTCGTACGGCAGCAACTTTCTCACCTGAATTAGCATCAGCATGTGAAGTATGGCGTGAAATTAAATTTGAATTTGATACAGTTGATAAATTATAAACATTATTTACATAAACCTTTAATAATAATCATGTATTATTAAATGTTTAAATGTGTTGTTTTTATTTAATAATAAATTATTAAATAAAAACAACACACACATCTTTTAAATATTTTAAATTATCATATAAAAAAATACTTAATTGATAATTTAAAATATTTAAAAAGCATGATTATTAAGCAAGCTTAATAAAGCATGATTATTAAGCAAGCTTAAAAAACGGTGCTATTAAAAATAAAAATAGCACCTAAGCAATTTAAAAACTTCAATAATAATATTATTAAACATGACTAGTGTGCGACCAGAATCGAACTGGCATTATCAGTTTGGAAGACTGAAATATTAACCATTATACGACGCACACCTTAATATATGAATTATTAAAAAGTTTAATAATTTGTGTAAAGAATTTAAAAATGTTAAGAAAAAATCATCGCTAATTATAAACATGTTTAATTAGCGATATTTATGAAATATTCAACTTTTTAATGGCTTTGATTTCCAAGATGTTTATAATTAGCGATGATTATTAATTATTATTAATAACGAAATAAATTGTTTTTGTCAAATAAATAAAACTTTTTTTTTTTTTATAAAATTTAACCTACTATTAAATTATTAATAAAAAAAAATGGTTTTTTATACAATTTTAATTACCGCATTGGTAACTGCTAATTCTTTTTGAATACTTTCCGCTTCTTCTTTGGATTTTCCTTCTACTAAAGCTTTTGGTAAAGAATTTGTAAAGTTAAAGTCAATTTACACAGCTTTTATGGTTACATGATATAAACAATATTTTCTGGTTATAAACTGCTCTTCAGAACCGTACGTGATACTTTCGCATCATACGGCTCCTCCCTAAAATAAACTAACAAATTTTTTGCTAACAAAAACATAGTGTTTTTTATCAACGATGAATTTATTTCATGCATGCTATTATTCATGATTTTGCTTAAATATTAATTATTTTTTTCCTTATTATTAGCGTTTTACAATATTTTGAAAAGTTTATCATGATTGTAGTAAATCAAGGTTATTAAAACTTTGGCACATGGTATAAACTTTAAACATTTTGTATACATGTTTTTTGGCTTAGGTTTTTTTATGTAAAAAAAAAATTAAGAAAATGTTAATGACTTTTAAAAATCTTTCATGAACCATTAAAAACATGCATCTTTGCTAAAAAACTGAAAACAAGCATTAGCTATTAAGATTATCTTTTAACATGGTTTATAATTATGTAATAAAAGCCCATCTTTCCAAGTCAGTTAGCCTAAAAAAAAGCTTAAATACATGCATCATAATATCCGCAAACTATAATTTCCAAAACAACAACCTGTCAAAACCATAATTGATGAATAATTAATTAATATAGTATGCATCGTTTCATTTATAATATAAAAACACAAGATAAATAATAGTTTTATAATTATTGGTTCAATTTTAATGCTAAGTGCAGTACTTAGCAAGCACTTATTATTATTATTTTAAATATTTTTTAAAACATGAAATTTTCCTTAGTTTATAAAATATTTTATGCTAATTTAAACACTTTTTTACTAAACATAAAGCACTCATAATACGTTTAATCATGAATTAACAAGGTTAATTTGTCAATGAAAGCTTCTTGAAATATTCCTTGTGAAGCTTTAGTAATCGTGCACATGGTTTAAAGATGTTTATGTATACTAGCGTTGGTTAAAACATATTTCAAGTACTAAGGATTTTTTTAATAATCTAATGAAACATGTTTAAAGCCTTGCTTTTCAAAGTATCAATTGATTACTATTAAAAAAAACCTAAAAAACCTTGATTATCAACCTTGTTTAATTTTATTATTTTACTATGAAAAACATTATTATTACATAATCATGTGATTTTTGTTTATATGTGTTATTTTATATAATACATTATTATTACTATATTTTAATAATTAAAAAACAACATTTTGTACATGTTTAATAAATGCTAAACATGCATAAATAATTACAAAATCACTAACCGTACGTGTAAAAAAGATTATTTATGGGGGCCATATTAATCATAATTTCATAATTATAAGGTTTATGAATCATTTTTTAATAATTTTCAATTATTACTTGAATGTTATGTAAAATATATTAATAATTAATAATATATTATAAAATATTTTTAAAAACCATGATAAATGCATAATAATATTTTTAAACATGATGTTTAAATATTATTTTTATTTGTTAGCAAAAGATCCCAACTATTAGTAGTATAAATTAAAATTCCTGCTTTTAGTCAAAGCAGTGGTCGGTCAGGCATTTGTTTTTTTGCAAATTTTTATGTTAATTTTTTTAATCTTGAGGATTTATTTTAATGGCCCCGGTTTGGATACAGTTAAATAAACCATTCTAAAAAAGCTATGGTTTTCGGTTATAAAAAGCGAAGGAAAAAACTCGTTTGCTATAGAAAATAGCATGTATACGATTTTAATCATTTTATGAATTATTTCAAATTTAGCTTTTCATGGTGCTTTAGTAGCAAATTTTATTATAAACTGTTTTATACAATCTTTCCAGATAAAACATGTGTTTTTAGTTGACAATTATAGTTTTTTTTAAAGTTTAGTTTTAGTGATTTTTTCATGGTTGCTGATTTTTCATAGTATGTTAAATAGTTAATAATAATGTTTGATGATTATTTAAAATTTTTATTTCATTAACGCCAGTAGTTTTAAGGCGAGATTTTTTAGATGATTAGTATTTTGACTAAGTTTTTTAAGCGCTAATAATTTGGTTTTTTTATATTTATTAAAGCATTTTGATAGCTAGGCATTGTTGAAATATTTCTAAATTTGAAAGCTTTTAAAATAATTCTTTGTACGTTGATTTTTTTTTATAATAATTTAAAAATAATAACCATTTAAATATATTTGATTTTATTAAAATAATAACATGTTTAATATATTTGATTTTATTATGAATCTTTTTGTTTATTTTATAAATAAACTTCATTAAAAACCATGATTTCCGAGGCAGTGGCCTGTTAAGGTTGATGATTTCCTAAAATAATGATCCAAACCTAATGATTGCCAAACATGTGGCCTAAATACTCTAATCATAAAGTTATTATTAAACATATTTTTTTCGTAGTAAACTTTTACTAAGCCAACGAATTTTCCTATAAAAGCGATTTATCAAGGTGTTTAAAATATTTTTATTATTATTTAAAACCACTTGTTGACGGCAAATTGCTTATAGGTTTTTATAATTCATCATTGCAACTTAATTAGCAAAGATTGATGATAACTATCATGAAAGATTTTTACGAGCTTTAACCACATGTTTATGTTGATAGATGGATTATTATTAAAATTAATCTTTATTTAATTATTGTGAATAAAGTGAAATCAAGTAATTATATTGATAATGCATTACGGTACAAATTGTTTTATTTTATAAATGTTTTAGGGTCATGGCGTCTTTTTAATTTTTAAAACACTTGGCTTATTTGACCAATTTATTTAAAAAAACGATGAATCCTACCCCGTTTATTCATACGCTTGGTTGACGATTTTTTTACTATTAAATAGTATTGATGGTTAACAACTAGTAAAGTTCATAACGATAATGCGTTACACATGTGAACTTTGGCAATAGTAGTGTTTTTTTTATATTGTTAAAAAATGAATAAACGGTTTTTCGCTCGTACTTATGAAACATGTTATTGATTATTTAATGATTAATATATTCATTCAATAATTCATGAATACTATTTATTTATTAACCATTAAAGTTATCAATATTTAATAATAAAATATTCAATTATTTTTTAATTAAAAAAATAATTTATCTTTGCAAACGTAATTCGTTTTAAAAACGTAGTTCATAGTAACAAGATTTTTTATTATTAAGTGCTATTATTTGGTACCCATATTTATTCCAAGATCGGTTTAAAGTAGGTCTCCAATAAGAACATTGGATAACCAAACCATGATGAATTTTGGGTTAACATACATGTGATCTAACATTATTTAGTTTAAAGGGTCCAAGACTAAGCTTGCACGATATATTTCTCCCTTTATTGAAGTTTACTGGAATTTTATGGTTAACAAAATGCTAACCTTAGCATGTTATGGTTCGTGTAATTACTATACCAAATAATAGTATGATTGCTCAGGATAAAATATATTATTATTATTATATATCCTTTTTTTCCCGCGCTTTAGAATAAGATTTACCAACTTCTTAATCTAGGGGAAATGCTTTTAATATACTTTATATTATTTGTAATGCTAATAGGATATTTTAAATAATTATCGCCATTACATTCAAATATGCATCATAAGTCAAATAATTGTATGAATAATTATTTTTAATGTCAAAAATATTTAAAGATAACCTTTAAGTTCATAATTTCCATTAAATTAAGCGCGCACTTCTTTTACTTCGGAAATTCCTAAATTTGTTATTTTACGAATAATTTTTAAAGCTTCTAAACGTTTAGTGTCCGGAATGGATTCAACAATAACATCAAAGGCGGTTTTTTCTTCAGGTTTTGATTCCGTTGATGTACTATCTCCAGCAGCACTAGGAGCTGCGGACATCATCATATTTCCACTTGATGCTGAAGCATCAACGTTAAAAACTTGTTCAATTTGTGTTACTAGTTCGGAAGCTTCAAATAATGTTAAATTTTTTAATTCTTCAATAATATTATCAATTTTAGCCGTCATGATTAAAAATAGTTGAATTATTTTAATTAATAAAAGATTTTAAAGATGAAAAAATACATGTATTATCCCGGCATATTATGCATCAATAATGGCCATGAAACAAAGTATTCATGGCCATTATTGATGCATAATATGCCGAAATAATGTGTTTTTTTAAATATTATTATAAACGCATGGTTTTATAATTTTCTAGCATAACCTCAAAAAGCGTTACTTTTATAGGTAACGTTTAAAAGCGAAAGTTGTAGATTTGAGAAAATGTGGATTGATGAAGCAGTGGATTATTGATTAATAATATTTATGAATAATAATATTTATGAATAATATGATTTATGATTATGATGATTTGAGAAACAGTAGATTTCCTAGTTTTTTTAATAGTTTGTTTATTGTTTGATTATAATAATCATGTATTTTATAATGGTTTATATATTATAATCATTATAATGTTTAATCATGAAAACAAAGGTCAAGCACAAGCTTTAAACACTAAAAATTTTAGAAAAATCTTTCACCGCGTTTTTTAAAATTTCTTGGGCTTTTAAACTAAAAACTTGTGATGAAGCAATTATTTTATTAAATTTACGATGTTTGTCTACAAAATCTCGAAAACCACGCATAAAATTTTAAACTTGTGCTACTAGAATGTTTGCAAAATAAAAAGTATTGGTTACTAAATGAATGGTTGCAATTTGTTTAGCTAAATTCCATTAAAAAGATTGTGGTTGTTTTAAAAAATCTTTCACCTTTTTTTTCTAATATTGCACAACTTTCGGAATCAAGATCACTGACAAATTGTGTAAAAGCTTAAAGCGCTTAATAGTGAGCTAATTGTCATTATAAAGAACTTGCTAGTTTTTTTTAGATTTTTCGGTGGTGCTATTTTTTATTAAGAGTTTATGGTTATATAACCGCGGTTTAAGTGTTTTATTTTTAGGTATGTTAATTAGTTTGTTAATTATTAGCATATTAAAAAAAATTTGTCAAATTTAAGATTATTTTAAAAACGCCACGGTAATTCGTTTGTTTATTAAAATTCAAGATCTTTTATTTTTAAATCTAGTTGTTATGGTAAAATGCATTGAATGTTTAATACCATTGATAATGAAGCTAGTTAGCAAAAATATTTTTATTTTAGTTAAAACCCAAGATTATCATTTTTTAGCATGTTTTTATAAAAAAATCCTTACACTATGTACATAGTATTAATTTATTCGAAATCATAAAACGATGGTTATTATTGTTTATAGTTAAACATGTAAACATGAAGATTATTTATGTACCTAAGTTGCAAGTTATGTACAGAACTTGCAGCAGATGTTTTAAGCAATAATCACCGATATGAAAAAAGTCATAATTTCTGCAAGTTTTGTATATGAGTTGCAACTTTTGTCAGTAATGTTTTCTATTAATAATTCTTTGCTATCATCATTTTCGTGTAAAAACTACCATGATTATTTTTTTCTAGTACAGTTAAAAGATTTTTATTAGGATTTTTAAACAAATCCTAAACCTTACTTAAACTTACCTATGGCAGTTTGATAACATGACTTATTACTTTAATAGTTTCATTGAATCATAAATAATAGTTGCTAAATTGTTGCATGCATTGCATAGTTTTTTGTTTTTTTTAATTTTCAAGCCATGGATTATTTTCTTTTAACTTTTAAGCAACTTTTTATGGTTTATGAAAGATTTTTGCAATGTATTTTTACTTACATCATTAAAATATAATGCTTGTAAAGCGTCGTTTAAACTTTCAGCAATAATTTTACGATTTGTAATAAAAGCAACGGCTACATTTTTTATACTTCCATGGAATATTATTTTTTAATTATTATTGTGTTGTCATGCATCTAATCGAGATCTTACTTAATAGCCAATTTTTTCGTGATTATTCATAGTATCTTCATTATTATTTGGTGTTTTATAATTTACGCAACAACCTCTAAAAGACGATCTAAGATTTCGATAAAGCAAATAAAATGGTTTTATTGATTTACGATAACATATTTTTTATGGCTACGAGCAAATTTATCATAGTAGTTGTTTATTTCATTTTCAAGTTTAGGAAGAATTTGCTCTTTAAAACTATTTGCTTTAAAATAAAGTGCATGATTAGAATTTTTCATATATCAATAAGTTTACTTATGTTATTAATTAACATGCATGATTTTTTTCATAGTAACCAAGCATAATGTTATAAAAACGTTTTTTTTAATATTAAATAACTAACTAAAAATAAAACATTTGTTTAATTAAATTAAACAATAAAATATTATTATTAATAATATTATTTTTAATTATTAAAAATAATATTTGATAATTATAAAAAAACATGCATTTTTATTCATTTTTTTGAAGCCCGCTATTAGGATTATTTAAAATAATTTTTATTTTTTACTCAGTTATTACTTTATTAATTATTATTAAAGGCGTGGTCTCAACAGGCGTGGTCTCAACAGGCGTGGTCTCAACAGGCCCTGATTTTTAAGGCTGAGTGGATTTCCTACTAATATTTTAATAATATTATTTTTATATGTTTGACATGGTTTGCCGGCCGATTAAAACATTATTTCACAAGCAATCGACTGCTATTTAAAAATTGTCGTCTTAAATAAAGCACTTTTTTCATGATTTGTAAATATTGATATAATTTTAACGAATGAATGGCAATAATTATAATTATTATTAAAAGCTATAAACAATAGCGTAATTAAAAAAGGCCCCGATTATCAACTATTTGATAAAAAAATTTACGCACCTAGGTCAAATGAATGCAAAATCAAAAACATTTACTTATAATCACATGGATTATGAACTATTTAAAGAATTTTTAGAAAAAGCAATTTATAGCCAACCTATGATTATATTACATACACTATCGAATACTTATAAAACCATTAAACATAATCAAGTATTTAGTTTAAGTGCTTTTTTTAATACTTTGTTAAAACGCTCTTCTGGTGCTTTACTACCAAAGAGTAGAATAAGTGGTTTAAGAAGAAAATTCTTTCAATACTTAAGCGGAAAAAAGCTAGGTTTCGATACTTATAGTTGGGAGCTTACCAATTTATCGACGATAGTTATAAATAATCAAAAATATTTAATAAAAGCCAAACACAAACATAATGAGGTCGCAGTTAAAAAATCAAAATTTGTTATCATTAAACCTTAAGGAAATATTTTCTAAAAATAATATTTGGAAAAACCTATTTTTTCAAAAAAATTTTCAATTTTACTTTACAACATGAAGATTTTAAAACAATTACTATCCAGGCCACTGTTTAAAAATTTTAAAAAGCAATTTAATGTCGATTAAACCAGCAAAAAAGCTTGAAAAACCCTATTATCAAAATAATCTCGCTCGCTATCTAAAGAAAAAAGATTACCTAAGGTTTTTGAAAAGTGGGTTTTACTTCATTTTTCAGAAAAACTCTTAATATATCAAAAATAACTTGAAAATACTCAGCGTGAACGACAAGCAAAACCTAAACATGTTTGTTGAAAATTTAGAAACCCACCCATGCATTCATGACTTTTTTTTTTTTTAATTATACAATTTTTCACTATAAGCATAGTTCTATTGAACTCATTACTATTTCAGCAAACGGCTTTAAAATTGTTTACGATTTATTTGATACATAAATGAGTTATTAGTAACTATTTATTTGATACATAAATGAGTTATTAGTAACTATTTATTTGATACATAAATGAGTTATTAGTAACTATTACAAATAAAACCTACAACTATGTTAAGAAAGTATTTTACTTTTTATGAAGTTTGAAAATTCCACATGTTCATGGATGGCAATTAAAACCATCCAATGAATTTTTATCAATGAAATGTTCTAGAAAACGAGTATATACAGAAAAAAGACAATTAAAAAAAATAAAGTTATATTTATACAACATAATAATAAAACTGTAGAAGCTATTAAAAATATGGCTTTTTGTCATGTTATGAATTTTTTTAAAGGCGTGGCCTGGGAAACATTTTTTTACAAAATATTTTTCTAGTTTTAAACGTTCAAAATTTATGAATTTTTTATTTAAACAATTTTTACAGAATTTTAATGACAATAATGATAATAATGAAATTAAATCTTATGAAAAGATTTCTAATCAATCAAAAATGATTTATTGTTTATAATGGCTCTGCCTAAATAATTGTTTAACTTTATAGCATATAATTTAATGTTAATTATTAAAAAATCCGTTAAATTTTGATTTTATAAAAATAAACAATTTATCTACCCAACAACATGTTATCAATATTTTATTGATTATGTAATTTCTGATTTTACTATAACCAAAGAAAGTATTTTAAAACCTTGTTAACATTATGCTTCCTACTATATTTTATTTATGTCTACATACTATTTTTTTTATAGAATTTCCTTTAAGTTTATATGCTAAAGCAATAAAGATTACTTTTAAAGGTTTAAATAAAAACATGAATCTAACCACTTTGAACAGCCAACCAAATTTTGAGATATTTAAGTTATTTGATATTGTTAAAACTTATCAAGAAGATAGTGATAGTTGTTACTATTTTGATAAAAAACTATTATGCTTTGGTAAATAATAAAACGTTTTGTCAAATATTACCAAAAGCTTAGCCGATGAGTGCTAAACATTTACCAATAATTGTAAATAATAAAAATTTTATAATTTTTCCCATTCATACACGCTACTTTATAGAACATGTGGTTGTATTTGTGTATGCATTAAAATCAAAATTTATGATTATTTCAATTTTAAAAGAAAAAACCCAAAATGCCTAAAATAAAACAATTCAATGTATGTTTTTAAAACACAGCTGATTATAAGCTTGAAAAAAAATTTCTCTAACATCATTAATCAAAATCCAACTTGAGGATCACGAAATAGTGTATGGCTTCGTTGAAGTTTAAAAGATTTTAAAGAAAACTTACCAAAAATTATAAAACATTGTAGGTCAAATGTTTTAAAAACGTAACCAAAAAAACTAAAGTTTCATGTTATAAAAATCTTCATAATAATGTTTTATAACATGAAACTTGAGTTTTTTTTGGTTTTTTAGCAAAGGTTTATCATGTTTAAATTATTATAAACTTTTAATTAAATACCTTTAAATAATCCTGCGCAGCTTTGTCTAATATTTCTTTAAGTTCAGAAGTAAGACTACTATTTGCATCGAATTTTTTTTGGATATTGACTATTGTTTAAATAGTCTAATAATCCACTTAAAAAACTAGAAATTTTTTCAACGGGAAGATTGTTACAAAAATCAGTTGCCGTAACTATATAAATTCTAGCCACCATATCTTTTTCTGAAAAAGGTAAAGATTGTGGTTGTTTTAACGATTCACGAACGCGAGCTCCCTTTTCTAAAATCGCACGCGTTTCGGGATCAAGATCACTAGCAAATTGGGTAAAAGCTTGAAGTTCTTGATATTGAGCTAGTTGTAATTTTAAAGAACCAGAAGCAGCTTTAACAGCTTTACATTGTGCAGCTGATCCTACTCGTGACACTGAAATACCAATATTAATTGCTGGTCGTACTCCAGCATTAAATAAATCTTGTGATAAGAAAATTTGTCCATCCGTAATGGAAATAACATTGGTTGGAATATATGCCGATACATCCCCTTCTTGAGTTTCAACAATAGGAAGAGCGGTCATACTTCCATCGCCTAATGTTTTATTTAATTTAGCAGCACGTTCTAATAAACGAGAATGTAAATAAAAAACATCTCCAGGATAAGCTTCTCGACCTGGAGGGCGACGTAATAATAAAGACATTTCACGATACGCTTGCGCTTGTTTAGATAAATCATCATAAATGACTAAGGTATGTTTAGCATTATACATAAAATGTTCAGCAATGGTTGCACCCGTATATGGTGCTAAGAATTTTAAAGTAGGTGCTGAATCCGCGGTAGCACTGACAACTACCGTATATTTTAAAGCATCACGTTCTTGTAAAGTTTTTACAACTTGGGCTACCGATGAAGATTTTTGACCAATCGCAACATAAACACAAATAACATCTTTTCCTTGTTGATTTAAAATCGTGTCAATAGCTAAAGCTGTTTTACCAGTTTGACGATCGCCGACAATTAATTCACGTTGTCCTCTTCCAATTGGAATCATAGAATCAATAGCGGTAATACCCGTTTGTAATGGTTCACATACCGAACGTCTACTAATAATACCCGGTGCGGGTGATTCAATAATACGGGTTTCTTTGGTTTTAATTTCTCCTTTGCCATCTATCGGACGAGCTAAGGAGTCAATTACTCGACCTAAATAAGCGTCTCCAACCGGAATTTGTGCTACAGATCCTGTAGCACGAACTAAGGTTCCTTCTTTAATATTTCGTCCTTCTCCCATTAAAACGACACCTACATTATTAGCTTCTAAGTTTAAGGCTAATCCAATCGTATTATCTGCAAATTCTAATAGTTCACCGGCCATTACATCTTCTAAACCATAGACACGACAAATGGCATCTCCAATACTCATAACAACACCGACATTGTTGTATTTTACTTCTTGGTCATAACGTTCTAATTGTTGAGCAATAATAGAACTAATTTCATCTGCTTGAATTTTAACCATAATTGTTAATTTTTTTTTCATTATCTAAAGATAATAACAAGTAATCATGGAAAACAAGCCATTAGGTAAAGGTCAAAAATTGGTAAATATTGAAAGGTAACAATAATTTTTTTTTATTATTTAAGTTTTACCTAACCTTTGAACCAAAAAACCGTGCTTGACTACACCTTATATATTTGCTAGGCAATTATTTTTACTTTTGGAAAAACCTTGAAACTTTGTTGATGGTTAAACATCTTTCTTCATGATGGTTCCGTTAACATGCATTACAAAGATAATAATAACTGTTTCAAAAGATGGTTATAAAAATTATTATTTTCTTACTAAAATTGTAAAAAAAAAAAGCCTAAGCTATAGTAATAGTATTTTTAGGTTTTACTTGTTTTTTAAATGTTTTTTAAATGTTTTTTTATAATTATTAAACATCAAAGTTTTCAGGCAAGTTTTATTATAAAAAAATAAACCATTGTAAAAACGTAGATTTCCAAAGCGTAATAGTATGTAACTTAAATAATCATGTTTTGTACGTTTATCTACCTAAAAGTTATATAACAATAATCATGAATAATTATATAATAAATAAAATATATTCATGATAACCTTAGGTTTTTTATATTCAACCATGTTAATATTTGTACCCAAAGCATAGGAAAAAACCAAAAAACAAAGAAATTTGATGCATTTTTTATAAAAAATTTATAATATTTTAAATGTTATTATTAATAAAAAAAAAATTGTTTAAATAATAAAAATATTAAAATTAATTATTCAATAAAATAAACAATTGTTAAATTTTTTATAAAAATGTTTAATAATTAAAGTTTTTTTATTTTTTAAAAATAATTGTTAAATAATATTATTATTATCGCATTATTTATTAAATTTCAAATAACTATCAAAGGTTAATATATTTTTTAAATATATTCGTTGTTTATTTCATAATGCTCCGCCTTAATATTTGTTTATATAAAAATTTTATTTATTTGAAAAAGGTAACAAACCTAATATACGAGCGGTTTTTATAGCTTTTTTTAAAGCACGTTGTTCTTTAGCAGTTAATTGAGTTTTACTACGTTTTAATATTTTCCCCGATACTGATAAATATTTTTTTAAACGTGATATATGTTTATAACGATGATTTTTCATATTTAAATAGTATGATTATTTTTATAACATGAACATAATGTGTTATGTTATTTTTATTAAAAAATAAAATTTTTTTAAAATTGTTTACTAATAATAAATAAACAAAAATATTTTATAATGTTTTTGTTTATAATATAATATTAATATTATACCCTACGCTTAAAATCATTTTAATAATTATTATTTCCAAGGCTCCGCCTGGATAGATTATGTAGGGTGTTAATGAATGTTTTAAAAATTGTGTTTATCTTTAATCTTTGCAACATGTATACTTTTTAACGCTTAGGTTAATGTTGCTTTGATAGTAATTAACCATGATAAGATTATGCATAGATGTTTAAAAATATTATTCAATCATTCATGATCAAATCTATTTGTTAGCTAATGAATATGTTAAATAATAATCAAAATCTTGAATAATAATGCGTTGTTTTCATGAATAAATGATTTTTAACAATGATTATAGGATTATTTATAACTCAACTTATGTCATTATAAAAACGTGGTCTGTAAAACGTAGTTTGTAAAAACATTATTTTAACACATAATGTTTTTTTAATTATTCTTTACATGCATGCCTTTTGTAATTTATTCATTTATAGCTAACATTAAATATTTAAAAAAAAACCAATCATAAATGGCTAATTGCGCCATTAATTTTCGATCATATAACAAGGATGTTTTTTTTAATTTATAAATAAAATTGCTATAACTCATTGCAAATACATTTCTTACCAGTGCATTTAATCGACTAATCCAAAGATGTCTAAAAACACGTTTTTTATTTCGACGATCACGAAAGGCATTTACTTGCGCTTTTAAAAATCTTTGATTGGCTATTTTAAAATGATTATTGGCTGGTCTTTTATAACCCTTGGTTGCCATTAAAAGTTTAATGCGCTTTATTTTTCTTGGACTTGTGGTACGTGTCATAATAATTTATTATTACTTTTTAATAATTCATTGGTTTATAAAATTATACTATGGTCATTTTAATAGTAAGGTTGATAATATTAATTATTTTAATTTTTTTAATTTTTTTTTCATACTTTCTTGCCGCGGCTTTTTTTATGTGCGCGGTTTTTATTGATTAATAAAATTTTTTAATAATTAATATTTTAAAAATTTATAACTAAAGAATACCTTTAAAACTAGTATTTGTAAAATTTTAAGGTTTAAGCTGAAAAACATGTTTTTTTTTTTATAATAATTCTATGTTTTCATGTTTGTACTTTATAATCAACTTATAAAAAAATTTAATCGTCCTTTAATCATGAGGTTTTTTAGAATAATTTCAATGATTGATTATGTGGCCTAGATAATACACAGGTTTAATTTTTTTTTTAAATTCATCGTGTTTGAACGAATGAAAAAGCCGTAACTTTTAATGCATTTTTTTATATTAATCTGTTAAAAGAATTTTTTAATTATTATAAAAAATATTAATAATATAAAAATTTAATATTTAGTTTTTCCAGTCTACGGCCTTGATTATCAAAAACAATGAACTGATTTTATTAGTAAACATTATGTTTTTATTCATAACCTAAAAAAAACATGTTTTTCACTTACCTTTAAACATTTTTTTACTATTTTTATAAAAAAGCTTTGATTTCCAAGGCCCCGATTTCCTACTAAACTATCATCAATAGTAGCTAATCGGGGCCTGAACAGGCCACTGTTTTAACAGGCCACTGTTTTAACAGGCCACTGTTTTAACAGGCCAGTGCCTTACAAATAATGTTTCCTTTATTTTTCAGATGACGATTATTAATAATTTTTAAACTATTTATTATTAAAAATATCTTGATTGTAACCTATTGAAAAATCGTTAGAAAAAGAATGTTTAAATAGTAGTAAATCAAGGTCTTAACAGGCCACAGTTTTGGAAATCATGGTTTTTAATGATGTTTGATGGTGCTCAAAATAATAGTGTTTTTGTTTTGGTTATAAACAGATAAATATTTAACATAATTATTGAAAAATAAAAAAAAAAATTATTTTTTTATTAAGTAATAATATTTATTTGTTTTAAATAATAGTACAAAATAAATAATTTTGTAATATTATTTAAACATGATAAACAAGATTATAGTTATTAGAAAAATTTTGAATAATAGTCGTGTTATCAACAATTCACCATAAATGATAAGTTTTTGCCATTATGATTACTATTTAACTTGTAATGTATAATGAAACCATGCACCTTTTAAAACGTGGTCTCAACAGGCACCATTGAAAAACGGCTTTTTTATTTACAATGCTTTTTATAAGCTTATATTAAATAATATGTTAAAGGTTAACATTGTAAATGTTGTTTAACATGTATAATGATTATAAAATAAGCATGGTAAAAAATTTGAAAGTCTAATATTTACAAAGAAAAAACCCAAGTGTTTACTATTTTAAACCACTAATAACAAAGAAAAATAGCACTTTTAAAGTGCGTGTGTGCGAATGGATTTATATTTTTAGGTTTTAGTTTCAAAAGGTTTTAAATATTATTTAATTTTGCTGCGCTTTATCTTTAACATATTTTGTGCAATCTTCATTATTTTTCATACATTATGTGAATGTTTTACAAGTAATCTATTATTACGAAATAAATAATAATAAACATGTTAATCATGTAACCTATGATTTCAAATAGTTAATCTTGTAAAGCCATATAACAACGCATATTTTCGTTTAATACAATAATATATTATGAACATGTTTCACAGGCAAGATCTTCGGCTGCACACATTTTTTGTTATACAACATGATAAGCACCTAAGTTTCATGTTAAATTGATAACATGTCAAGTTGACATCCATAAATCAGCATCATGTAAAAAAAAAAAACCTGAATTTAGGTAAGGTAAAATCATTGATTTTTTCAAAATTATTTTAAAAGCTTTGTATAGTAGATTTTTTATTTTTAAAAAATCAAAAAACTTATTTTTGTTAAATAACAGTATCATGGTCACATTTTTGGAAAACAAAACCTTGGAAATCAAGGTTTTTATAATAAATATATTTAAACTTTCACCATAACGCACATTATTTTTTAATAAAACCATAAAAGACCTTAGTTGCCAATTATTTTGTTCATAATGATGATTTAACATGTGAGCAATCATGGCAAAATTTTCACAATGATTAAAAATACTATTTTTGTTCATTTTTAGCAAAAGCTTTAGTATAATAGCGGTTTTTTTTTAATGATGATAAAAGAAAAAAAACTTGCATTATTAAATAAACTTAACAAACCACTGTCTTAACAGGCCACTGTTTTAACAGGCCACCTTAACAAACCACTGTTTAACAGGCCACTGCCTTTGTTTACATGAAGCAAACAATAACAGTTAATATATTATTTATGCTAAAAACGATTATTATAGTCAAAACAGTGATGACAGTTATTACTAACAAAACTAAATTTTGTTAGTAATAACTGTCATATAAACTCATTACTATTAACTATTTTTATTACTAGTTATTAATAATAGATTGTATGAAAAGTTCATTCACCATGTGTTGTTTGATTAATCTAATGGTGGTAAGAATAATACTGGTTCAGATTCACGTGGAATACCTTTTTCAAAACCAGCTGCACTTGCACGTGCACGACCAGCGTGGAATAAGTGTGCTACAAAGAAGAAGACAGGATGTTTAACTTTTATTTTCATGAAAGTTCAGACTATGTCATCACCTATTTAACGATGTCAAATTTTTTAGTCGTTGAACCTATTATTTTTCTTAAAAAATGTTTGGTTAAAAAAATTTGGTTAAAAAATAACTCAGAAAAAAATACTAGGATGCAAATTGACTCATAATAATGAAATTTTTTGCAATGTTTTTGATTATTTATTTTCATGTATCTTAATATTTAAATTTATAAACCTAGCCTATAATAGCGAGATTTTTTAATGTTTAAATATATTTTTGTTTTATGTTAACACTTTACATGATAGGACTTCCGTTAATCCTAAACAAAAATGTGAAGTTGCTAACCAACTACGTGGTGATACGTAATTAATTGCATTAACTTCGGTAGCAACACCACCAACTGAGTTTAACGATCCTAATGGCGCGTGGGTCATATATTCTGCCGCACGTCGTTCTTGCCAAGGTTGAATATCTGTTTTTAATTTACGAATATCTAAACCATTGGCTGATCGTAATGGTTCAATCCAAGGAGCACGTAAATCCCAGAAACGCATCGTTTCACCTCCTAAAACAATTTCTCCGGTAGGAGATCTCATTAAATATTTACCTAATCCCGTTGGACCTTGTGCCGAAGCAACATTGGTACCTAAACGTTGATCTCGAACTAAGAAAGTAAAAGCTTGCGCTTGTGATGCTTCTGGGCCCGTTGGCAATATATTCAGATAAACGGTTTATTTATCTCGCTGCAAATTATCATAACTTATGATAATTTGTCATGCTGCTTTATATTTTTTATAAAGATTAGACTATATCTTACATTTATAATAACTTTACAGGCCACTGCCTTTGATTTTTAAGGCACTAGTTTGGAAAAACATGTTATTACTAATAATGTTTACATGAAAGAAAGTAAGCTAAAATAAATGTTTTTACTGTTATTGTCTTTTTAGACTAGTCTTTAGACCTATTAACTTTTATTAAAAATAAACTAGGAAATCCGCATAATCAATAATCTACGGTTTTTGTTTAAAATTATTTAACTTTACAGGCCACTGCCTTTGTTTTAAAGCGAAAATATTTATTTGACAATTATTATAATTTTTAAGTCAAAGAAGGAAAAAACCAACCAACATTCAGCAAAATTATGATTTAAGATTATTTTTAAAGGTTTGCTTTTTTATATATCAAATAAAATCCACCTATAATTCATGGTCATAATATTGAAAATCTTCATTAAACAATTTGTTTAAATATTTTTTTAATATATTAAAATTCTCTGTGTGTTATGTTTACTGCTTTGGTTATAAAAATAATAGTATGCTTTTTAATAATTCATGTTTATCGTGTTTTATTATTCATTAAATCTTTGCTAGATTTTTAAAACACAGATTATTAAGATTGAATTTTCAATCATTATTATTTTTAATAATAATCGTTGCTAGTTTTATTTTTCACAACCTTTCATAGTTTACATGAATAATAATAATTTAAAAATCTTCATCGCTTGGCTTGATAGAAACTATCATGCCGAGCTTAGTAAATAATAGTAATAATAATTCCCTAGCTTTGTTATAAACATGTTTAACAATGATTTAAAATGAGCATTTTCATTATTTTTTTTGACTTTTTCAACCATAGTATGCAGGCCACATGTTTGATAATTTTATTATTTATGCATGGAGGTTTTTTTTTGAAAATGTGGCCATGATCATTTCATTGTAAAACATGCACCTTTATTATTTGCAAACAAAAAAATGCTAAACATCTTAAAATCTTTTACCATCATTGAACAATTATAATAATAGTTTCTAGTTCATTGCTTGGCGTGTGTATGAATTTTATAGTAAAAACATGTTATGTCACAATAATCCTTTGGTCGGTAACCATACATGTAGTGATATATAAATTCGCTTTAATATTATTATTTAAATAATTCATTTATTTTTTTTTATTTTGTTTTTGGTACGGAATTTCCAATTTTAATGATAAGATTTTCCGTTTAAGTAAAGTAATATCTTGATTTCAAGATCAAGATCGGCCCTATCGACCATAGAATTCACTTGGATATGCAGTGTTATTAAACCATGAAAAATTCGTTGAAATAAAGGCCATTAAAGATACAGCTCCTAAACTGTAAGATAAGTAAGCTTCACCAGACCATACAAAAGCTCGGCGAGCCCCATAGCGTTCCAAAAATACTAATAGTAATTATTTTTGTTTTTATAACAAACCATGTTATAAAATGTGCTTTATATTTCTATAAAGATCAGACTATATCTTCACCTTTTTATATTATGCTTATGGTGTCATTATTTTTATGTATTATGTTTTTATTAGTCGTTAGGCATTTATTAATAAATAAATGAAACATTTTTTTAACAAAATAATAACTATTAAAAAAAATAATTTATTATTGGTTAAAATCAAAGTGATTTTAAATAGTCATTTATTAAATTTAGCACGGAATTTTCTTTGGTTAAAAGCATTTTTCCGTTTAAATAGATTTTTATAGATTTTTTTTTAATATCTACGGGACAGTAACTATCCCCAAGGTTTAGTTAAAATCACTTATTTATGTTATGTCTAAAACATGTGGACTATGTCATCATTTAAATAGCGATTTAAATGTATCGTACTTTAGTCTCTGAACGTCTTGAATAATCATCAAGTTCGCTGCCTATTAGCTTTTTCTTTAAAAGATTTTTAGGCAATTCACTTTATTTTTCCTCAATGAGTTAGGTTATAATCATGTGCTATTTAAAAATAACCATTATTGTCAACAACATGTTAAGTTTTAACATGTCATGAACAATCAAGGTTTTTTAATAATATTATTATTAAAAAATCATGCGGCAAAGTTAAACATGTTTAAAAACCTTGATTTCAAACTTTGTTTTCAAGCCGAGCGATTAGCCATTTAAGTTTAAACTTAAACCTTGCATCATGCGTGTTTTTTATTTTTCATCAAATTATTTAAAATCGTAAATAATTATTTTTTTAAACCTTGCGCATAGTATTCATCATTGTTTTACTTTTAATCATTATTTTTTATGCATAACCTTGATTGTCAATATTTTCATGTTTTTAACAACATTGACCAACAGTTTATTGATAAAATCATGAATATTTAGCTATAAAAAACCTAACATCATGAGGGCACATGTTTAAATATGCCAAATACCACCAAATACTAGTAAAAAGCCAATCCAAATGTGACCTCCAACAATATCTTCCATATTATCAACACTTACAATCCAACCATCTCCACCAAAAGGTGATTTTAATAAATAACCTAAAATAACCGATGCTTTTAAGGTTGGATTAGTAATTAATCGTACGTCTCCCATATTGTTTAAATAAAATGTTTGATTTTATTTCGTTATAATCAAAATGATTATATTGCATTATTTTACAATAATGATCAGACTATATCTTAACCGTTAATGGGTTGCTATTTTTTATTATTATGTTTAGTCGTTAGGCATTTATTAATTTAATTATTAGTTTTTGGCAATAATTTTAAAAAACATTATTAGAAAATTATTTCAATAATCATAATAATCATAAATTATACAATATTTGCTTATTTTTAAACCCATTAGTCATCTATCTAAGCAGGGTTATTATGATTAGTATTTAATAATAAAATTATTTAAATAATGGCAGATTTTAATAAAAATTAAATTTAGCACGGAATTATTTTTAAACAAAGGCAGTGGCCTATACTGAAGGCAGTGGCCTATACTGAAGGCAGTGGCCTATACTGAAGGCAGTGGCCTATACTGAAGGCAGTGGCCTATACTGAAGGCAGCTCTACTGAAGGCAGTGCCTATACTGAAGGCAGTGGCCTATACTGAAGGCAATGGCTTGTAAAGTTTTCCGTTTAAACAGCTTTTTTTTTTACAGGAATTTATCATTTCACTGTGGTAGCTTGAAACTACAAACCACCTGGACTCCATGGATCATATCAATAAGTTAATCTTTAATTTTCATTAAAGTTCAGACTATGTCATCATTATTATTTACTATGTCAAGTTTTTAGTCTTTGAACGTTATTATTATTGAAAAATAACGCTGCGCATTATGCATCATTATGATGATTTTTAGCAATTTATTTGATTAATATTATGTATGTTTAATAATATTTTCTTTCACCCACCTGTCGCAAATAAATAATATTATTTTAATAATTCATAAACCTAACCAACTCATGTTAGTTTACCAATTATTACAAGTACTTTATTTAAACATGACTATATTAAGCAAAAAAAATTACATGCTAAAGGTTAAGTGTTTTTTAATTATATTATTATGTTTTTTTACATAATAGGCCTATGTGTAAGCCCTCCATAAGCAGTTGCTTTTAATACTAATAAAAATGCACCTAATCCTAATAACACTAAGTGAATACCAAGAATTGTGGTCATTTTATTTTGTTAAAGTCAGCTAATAAATTCCTTTATTAACTGCTCTTCAAAACCGTACATGATACTTACGCATCATACGGCTCCTCAAATAATGAATTATGTTTAAAAAAGCTTATGGTTAAGTATGGAAAACCTTGGTTTTTAAATGCTACATCATGTTTGTTTGAAAATGTCTATGTATTAGCCATGATTCATTATTAATGATTGTTTAATAAAAAATATTTGCATACATTCATGTTTAAATGTTTTTAAAATAAAAAACATGAAAAATTATGTATACAAAGACGGTTATAAAAAAAATCATGCAAATATTTGTCTAATGTAGTAAAAATGAATAAATTATTACTAATAATTAAACAAAAATTAATCATTGTTTTTTAGTTAACAAGCCACACCTTTAACAAGCCACACCTTTAACAGGCCACGCCTTTAACAGGCCACGCCTTTAACAGGCCACGCCTTTAACAGGCCACGCCTTTAACAGGCCACGCCTTAATAATATTTTTCTAACAATGTTGCCCTATGCAAAGGTATTGTTTTAATAGTATTATTATTTGGAAAACAAGAAAATACCCATGTTTTGTTTTTATAGCGATGAAAATACTGACCAAGCACCCATTTTCTTGATTTGTTAGGATGTCTTTTTAAAGCCCAATCATACAACAAGTTAAATAAAACATAATCACAATAAGAAAACGCTTTAGTTGCCAAAGAATATTTGTAGTAATAAGTCCATGATGTTATCATCGGAGTTAGTTTATTTATAAGAGCAAATTGAGAAATGCCTTTATGTTGTTTGATAACTTTTTTTAACCTTCGGTTATGATTTATCATGGATGCCCAAGATGGTTTAATGATGCTTCGATAACCAGTTTGTCGTTGGCGGTTTTTATTTAACCTAGACCTTTGGCAAGCCGCTATTTTAAGGTGAAAACCTAAAAATATAAAGCCAGGTTTTCTTAATTTACCATGCCTAACAATTGTATTTAAGGTGCTACTTATAAAAATATTTTCATTTTTTAATGTTATATTTAAATCTTGATAAAAATAAACTTGCAAATAAGTTTTATAATTTTCAATCACTTCCAATCGTCGGTGAATTATTATAAAATCATGATCATACGTTATTATGTGAAGTTTTTCTTTTTCGTTAACCGTTGGTAATTTTAAAGATTTAAACATAGCTTCTTGAGCATTTAAACAAGTTTTTTCTAGTCCATGCAAAGCAATATTACTTAATAAGTAACATATATCATGGGCATCTAATGAATAGGGTAAATTTGCTTCATTAATAATGACATTTTCTTTCGCAAAAATACCGGCTTTTAACCACGCATCAATTTGTTGGGAAATCGTTAGCTGTGTTTGAATTTTGTTAATAAACTTGTCATGATTTATAGTATTTAAATATTGACGAATGCTTCCCGTTAACACAAATCTTTCACCATGTTTTATACAAAGATGAACATGATTCATAGTGTCCATTACTGACCTTTTGTCACGACAACCGTAGTTATGCGTTTGTAATTTAAATTCCCATTGAGGTATCATGGCTAATTTAACTAGTTGCTGTTTGGCTTGATCAATATGTTTGGTGTATATATCATGGGTGGATTTTTTACAAGGTTGTTTGTTTTCTTTTATGGTTAAATGTAAAGGTATTTTTTCATTTAAACTTAGATTTTCAGCTAATTTTATTTTAACATTATCATCAAGTTTTTTATAACCTTGATTTACTACATTATCATGATTTTTTAGTTTAAGTTGTTGACTAAGTTTTTTAACCGCTAATAATTTGGCTTCATACATGTTAATCATGTGTTTTTGATAGTTGTGAACATTGTGTAGGTTTCCAACTTTGGAAGCTTGAAAAATTTTTTTTGTAAAACTGTTACCTTAAACCTTACGTCCGTCCAATTGATCTGTTGCCAGGTAGAATATTTCATTAGTTTGCTGGTAAATTTAAATTCAGTAACCTATCAATAAGTTTTAATCATGACGACAGTAACCAAAGTTTTAATCATGACGACAGTAACCAAAGTTTTAATCATGACGATAGTAACCTAAGTTTTAATCATGACAAATTAGGTTAATAAAAGCTATTTTTTTTTATTGATAAATAGTTATCAACTATTAGTTAGTATTATTAATTATTCATCAATGCTTTAATTTTTTATTTTTTTTTATAAAACATGCACATAAATCATAGATAATTATTAAATAATGAATAATTAATTAAATGAATAATTAATTAAATAAATAATTACTATTTACTATTATTAGCATAAATTAAAAAAAAATACATTTATCTTTATACACTTTGCTAATATTTTTCCTTCCTTTAACCATAGATTTAATTGTACGTAATAAAAGAAATAGTATCTTTGTAAAGCTTACGCCATTTAAGACGACGCCTGTGAAGGCCACGTTTTTTAAAAAATTTTTAATTTATTATTTGTATTTATGCCTATTACCTTATAATAAATTATAAGATTATTTCTTTAAAACTCCAAACTTATTCATTTTGGTTATTTTAAAAAGGGTGTTAAAAAATATCCCCGGGTAAATAATCCTACCCTAAGCTGTTTACACCTGGTTGATTACTTATAATGATTAGTAATTAGTAATAGTTTATTTATTATTAATAATTATTCATTATAAGAACAAACTTAGTTTCTTCCGGTTCCTTATATCCATAATCTAGATCGTTATGTACCCTGATATGCTCACTTGATTATAGGTATTGTTAATGACTACTAGATACTGCTGCCATTACCTAATAATAATCGTGACGATATTTCGTCTCAGAGGATTGACCTATTATTATGCCCTCTTTAAATGGTTTAGGAGCTTTATTGTTCACTATTTAATAAAATTATTATTAAATCAAGGTTCACGTGTTCGTTATACATAAACTTGGAAAATTAAATAAATCCAAGGTTCTAGATATTTGTTGCTAGAGATTTTAAAGATAATAGGTAACTTGAAAATCTTCATTTATTCCAGCTTCATTATTTGGAATACCAATCCAAACCATGTGGAATATGCTTTTCGAGAAACAACCCTCGTCAAAAATCCATGTTTAAGCATTTTTTTATAATAGTTAGGTTATTAACCTGTGTTTGGTTAAGTTTATTTAAGCTTTGTTTTTACAAAAAAATCATGTATTATTTAAGTTCATTATTCATCAATAATAACTATTAATCGTTTAAAAATTTATTTTTTTTAATGATTATTCATAATAATCTTAATCATTTTATTTGCAAAGATATAAAGTTATATAATAATCATTATACATGAATAGATCATGAATAATCATAAATAATTCTATTCATAACCGGCCGCACTATCTTTCCATTGATAACTAAAAAAAGGAAATGATTCATCTAAAGTATCTGGTCCTACTAATGCGTGATAAATACCTCCAAAACCAAGTACTGCTGAAGAAATTAAATGAATAACACCCGTAACAAAATACGGATAGGTATCAACAACTTCTCCACCTGGACCTACTCCATAACCTAAACTTGCTAAATGAGGTAATAAAATAAATCCTTGTTCGTACATTGGTTTTTCAGGAACAAAATGTGATACTTCAAATAATGTCATGGCACCTGCCCAGAAAACAATTAAACCCGCATGTGCAACGTGAGCTCCTAAAAGTTTTCCAGATAAGTTAATTAATCTAGCATTTCCGGCCCACCAAGCAAAACCTGTAGTTTCTTGATCACGACCAGTTAAACTGGCATTAAAAATTGTCATAAATAAATGATAATTATTATTTATAGCTAATTTTTAATCTTTTATTATACATAAAAGATAATAATAAGTTTTTTAATAATATTTTTTTATAAAATTATTATTAAAATTATCAAAACATGGTTATTGATAAAGTCAAAGGTTATTTAAAAAACTATACAGGCCGCTGCCTTTGCTTATTTTGTTTTGATTGTTATTTAATAATTATTAATCAATAAAACAATCTTTTAAACAATCATGAATAATTATAAAACATCATGCCTTCATGTTTTTGTTTAAAAGATTTATTAATAATCATTATTATTGTTTAAAAAAATTATTATTTCCAAGGCACAGTAGCCTGTTGAAACAGTAACCTGGATACTGTTACACTAAACATTGTTTAGTACAGGAAAAATAAGCACCACCAAATTTTTAGTATCATATTTTTACAATTTTTTTATAAATCATTGTAAAAATGATTTATGATTTTTTGGTAAAACAAATCGTTTACGTTTTCATTATTTTTAAATATTTTTAAATAATTATTATTATTTATTAGTTTATTATGTAATAATTTATAAAACTAATTTTTTACTTATCATAATTATTTTAAGAATAATATATTTTTATAAAAAGGCACCGCCTGGATAGTTAATAGCATATATGTATAATTGTTAAAATCATGTGTTTTTATGATTATAAAAATATTGATTATTTAAAAACTTTGTTTATTAAAAAATTTCGCCTACATGCTCACAATGTTTAAGATTTTTTTTAAATATGAACCATCCTAAAGACCACATGTTTACAACACACGTTTTGGAAATCTACGCTTTTCTAGGTCAGGTTTTTAAAACAAACTAGGTTTTTAAAACAAATTACGTTTTTATAATGGTTAATTATTTATTTTTAATAAATATTATTTGTTGAAAATGTAGCCTGTTCAAATTGTAACCTGTTGAAACATTAACCTGTTGAAAATGTAGTCTGTTCAAATTGTAATCTGTTGAAACATTAACCTGTTGAAAATGTGGCTTGTTTCAACAGTGGCCTGTTGAAAATGTAACCTGTTGAAACAATGTGGTCTGTTTCAACAGTAGCCTGGATAGTTAAAAAATAATATATTAATATATATATTTTTATAAGGCAGTGGCCTGGATACTAGTATTTAAACAAAATTTTTAACAAAAACACGCTTAAACAAAATAACCATGCACTTTTTTTATTAATAATATATGTTTTAATAAATGAGTAAAAAATTAGTTTTAAAATAATTATTTAATAAATTAATAATAAAAAAATAATTCATTACACTATTTTAATTAAA
>JACTMA010000020.1:0-15000 GCA_024500025.1 Syzygium aromaticum
CGGGCGCAGTAAAGAGAGATACGGGGTTTAAATAGACAAAGAAGCTCAGCTGCCAGAGTAGAGTGGATCCTATCCCATGTTTACCAGCGGGAGAGTCATCCGAGAAAACGGAGGCGCCATAAGATTATATGACCAAAGGCCTTGTCACGAGTAAATTCTCGCAAAGCCCCGTAAAAATGGAGTGCTCGACCTTCAGGTCTAGGGAGGGTAGGACGTGGTTCAGTTAGTTCAGGTTCGAGAGGACCATTTCGTTTACGAAGCTACATAAAGAAAAAAAGTGGAAGACTGATTGGAGGGGTTTGAGGGGGAAGGCTTTAGCAGTTGTCGGTAATGTTGCTGGCGGAATCTGGCCTTCTTTCGTGAATTCATAAATAAAGATGTCCCCAGATTATCATTGTCAAGGCAGTTTCAGAAAAAGAAGTTTGATGTGGTATGCCTTGAATTGAAAGAAGAATAAAAAAACTCGGAAATTACTGTTCAGTATGGTGGAGAAGAAAGATTCACTTATATATCTAATTAGATATATTTATTTATAATATGTATATATGAAACATGTTTTTTAGAACAGCACTTTCTTCCCCTATCTTTTCTTTACTCTACTCGCGGAAGACTTTAGAGTGTGAGAGAGCTAGAGCCAAAGACGTCTTTTTTTCGATGAAAGCGGAAAGGAAATGCCAGTTAGTTAGGTTTTTGAGAAGACGATTCTAGATTCAAAGCAATGACCGGGCTCAAGCCCTAATCCTTGACTTGAGTATAGTCATCTTGGATAGATCTATTCTATGTGGTGGGACGTTCCCCGATGATCCATAATTCAAGAGTCTATAGTTATTCCCCCCTTTTTTATTAAGACAATTTCGCAACGAAACGAGCTAATGAAGGAGATTTTCCATTATTGAATAAATCATTTCTTTTTTGAAAGAGTAGCTATTCCCGCTTAGACTCCTTGACTCCAATTAGCCTGACCTGGTCTGCCCTGGAATTACCTTTTAGAGCACTCCAGTTCTATGCCTGTCTGTCCCTACCGGGGCCAGGTTGTCTGGTGGCCAGGGAAAGAAAGACTGGGGTGAGCCTATCTCTTCTCTTACGCATTGGAGAAGAATCAGTGCTCTATTCTCTTAGCTTAGAAAAAGGGAAATCGCCCATCCAATCTCTTTTTCTTTTTCGACAGAGAGGTTTTTTCTCTCTTCTTTCCGGAAGCCGAATCCACCCGGTTCAAGCGTATCATAAATCTCTTCTCCTAAGGAGTTCGGGTGCTAAAAGTACGAAAAAAAGCCTTTCTTCAATTCTCGCTTCTTAACTCCAAAAGTCTCAGTCTAAGCTATCTAAGCCACCCTCTCTTACTCTGAGCGAATGTAGGAAAAAGACCGTACTTTTTACTTTTCTTATTCTTATTAGAAAGGAAAGAGTAGATCTATCACTATCATTATATTAAGAAATTCGACATGATTAGGTCGGCGTCGGCTAGGCAACTTCCTCCGATAGCTATTCTTTATTTGATTGAAATGAAAGAGTTTTAAAGGCCTGAACTGAAGGAGCGGAGCCCTTGAAGCAAACATCTTTATAGGAAGACTTTCATTAGCAGTCGTTAGGCCGAAAGAAACCCTCGTTACGCAAGGCAATGGAGTCTTTTTTATAGGAATAGGAATCGGCATAAGAAAGCGTAAGCGTCAGTGCTGCTGGTACTCCAAGGGGGAATCGTCTTCCCTCTCCAAATTCCTTTTTATTTAAAAAGGGAAGGTAGCTTAATCAGGGAATCCCCGCAAAGAAAGAAAATAAAGTAAAGAAGGTAATCCAGTAAAAAAGACAAGGCAAAAGGGCAAGAAGGTCCTTCCCTAAGCCTAACGAGGAGAGGACAAGACTAGCTACTTTCTATAAGGTAAGGTGCAACCTTTTCTGTCCATGTCCATCTAAGAGCCTATTGGACATTATTGACTTGCAAAGAAAAGAAAAGAATGGTTATTGGGGGATTTGCATAGAATGAATCAGTCTTGGCTAAGCCGTAGCGTAGGCTAGTAAGTCAAAAGAGTCAGAGCTCAGAGCTAGAGTTAACAAACTGGCATACTTGAATCAGTCTAAGCCAGAAAGCGGGCAAAGTCTAGCTGCCTATTCGATAACATCTGCTCGTGGGTATCTTAGCTAGCCCCCTCAGCTTGGGATTCCGCCTTAGCCTTAGGAAGTTTCCTTTGCAGCTTATTCTGGGCTGCACCTGACACCAAGATTCTAAACCTTGTCTTCCCCGCTTCCGCGTATGAATCCCATCTCTCAAAAGCGCTACGCACCTGTTAAAAGGCTAAGGCAAGGAAGTGATTTAGAACCATTTTTGATGTCAACAAAGCCCAAGAAAATGAAAGTTAGACGATAGACAAAGAGACGGACTACATGGACTAAGGGACTACCTTGGCTAAGAGGCTCAGAGACTAAAAGATAGACTACATAAGAGATGTACCTTATGCTTACGGAATGGAAAGCGGTTTTAGAACATTCCCCCCTCAAAGGGTTCCCTATTCACTCTACCCGAAAGACCAATCGAAGAGAGCGCAGAGGAAAGAAAACTAGACAGAAAAAAGGACGGACACGAGAATCCGATCATTACAAAAGCCGAAAGAGAAGTATAATAAAATAAGATACCCGGAAATCGGATTAAATAAAGAGGTTTTTTCCTACATTACAACTAGGAGTTTTTCACATAACAAAGAAAAATACATTCCTGGCTAGAGCTCTTACTCAAGGAAAAAGGCATTGCCCTTTAGCAGGCAGATAAGGAGACTAAACCATACTACATTACAGAGGTTAACCAGGTTCAATCACTAGCCTTACTGCCGAGAAGAGACCGACATACTCTATTACTTTATTTCAACCATCATAAAAATCGGACAAGTTTGATCAAACCCCGTAAAATTGGGCATAGATCCGGATCCCTGGCTTTGGACTACTGGAATGAGACCAGACCAAGAGAGAGACAAAGTCAATGGCCCTTTTTTCACTAAAGGATAGGAGAGCAACTTCAATCACTGAGCGAACAAAGAAAAAATGAGTACTTTCGGCGGGAAGGCTCTTACAAAAGATCAAGCAAAAAGAAGATAGACCTTAGACGAATAAGCCGATGCAGCAATGGTCCTTACACCAATAAGCAAGCCATAGGCAAATGCTTTTTACCCTCGCTTAGACGGAATACGTCCTGCGGGCGTAGGGAATGGTTATACAAGAGGAAAAGCATGAACTCGCTGAGGAGAGCTAATGGGCAACATTGACATACCCAGGGAAGATAGAAAAAAGCTTACTTGAATTCAGAGGGGACACAGTCAAAGCAAGAATCCACTTACACACACAACAAAAGGAGATTAGAAGATAAGAAAAAGAGATTAAGCATCAAAAGAGTTCGGTAGAAATGCAGTTCTTATTAAGGATGATCCGGAAAAAGAATAGTATCCTTCTTTAGGGTAGGGCTAACAGCTTTCTTCTCTTATGATATTTCGAGTTTGATCGAGCCAATATGATTGAATGGAGACTACGATTTCCAGTCTCTCTAAGCGGAGTAAGGCTAAGCTAGGTACCGTCGAAGTATTCAAGCACTCTGAGGAATTCATTAGTCTTAGTCGGAAAGATCCTAGTAGAGCTACTAATAAAAGACGATTTGATGCATCTAGGATTCATCAAACTAGGGCAATGTTTCTACGGATAGAAATTCCTTTTGCATGTCCATTCCTTGAGGAGCACAATAGAGTCTATATGTTCTTTCTATTTCCCGAAATAAGGCTTTGGCTTTCGCTGACTCTAGCGCCTGGGATGAGAGGATTCCAATTAGAACAAAACGGATAGCTCTTTCTAAAGGATGGAATTCGACAGTTACAAAAGAAAAGGAGGAGCTCAGAAGACCTCGTCCGTGAGGCTAATAAATAAGAAAAAGAAAGATTCCCTACCTTGAATCGCTCTGCGCTTCTTTGGGCCCTTTAATTTAAGGTCCCTTCAAGAGTTCCTCTATGGTGTCATATAAAACTATCTCAAAGCACCAGAGGAGGGGACTAGGGCATATCTATCATCATTGAACTTTTGCTATCGAAAAGCATCTATTACTTCCAATTCATGGCAGTCAGAGATCCTATCCCTTAACGCTCTCATCCTAGGATAGTCTCAAGTAGAAGGCTGACTAAAACCTTTCTTACAGTAATGAGGAAGTCCCTAGCCCTAAACTGATTGACAATCCATTATCCATTCTGTAACATAAGAAGTGTGTAGCGCTTTTCTTCAAACATTTCTTTCGAGATGCGAAGAAGAGCGTCGTATAAAGAGACTACCCTGGTCCTTTCGAAGGGGAAGGCAAGCAGTAGGAGTAGGGCTTTTTTTCTTCCAGGAAATGCCACCGAAGTAAGAAGTTTCCTAAGAAGCAAAAAGGATATCGCTCGCTTCATTTCTCAACTGACCGCTACTTGCGAGCCAATATTAAAACTTGTTCGGAGAGAGATAAAGTAAAGACAGGGGAGTGGAACGAAGACTGCCAAGCTGCTTTTTAAAATAAAAGAGAAAGCAGTCACGCCAGAAAGAAGAAAGTCAAGCTTTCATATGTTTAAAAAAGGGAAAGAAGTTAATGATTTCAATCCTTCTTGCTCTTTCTTCTCGGGCGGTCTTCTTTTTTTTCTTCCTAGCTTCACAAAGGTTTGTATTTTCCGGCTAGGAAGCATATGAGGATGCTGAAACCTCTTTCTGGTATGGATAGTAGGAGTTGCTCGTAGTCCCTTACTAGTCCAGGGGCTTAAATCCATATTTTAGTAATCGATTTAAGGAAAGAGAGCCAGATAGTTCGTATAGTGTTAAAACCAAACGAGATCGGAGTAGGAAGAACATGAGCGGTTCTTTTCCCAAGCCCTTCTTAGAAAGCCCTCCACAGCCTTTGTTTCGGGTTCGATTTCTTATGCAGTTAGGAGTGAGGCGTGCTAGCGGGAAGTCCGGAACATATATAAATCCCTCACTTTATTTCGTCGTGTGGTTGTCTGAGCCAAGAGGATCAGGTCTCGGTGGAAAGGAATCCGGAGAGAGGTTCACCTGTTATAAGTTTCGATCTATGGGCTTTCTTAGTACCGAGCTTTGTTAAAGAGATTAGAGAGGGGCTAACGAAAGAAAAACGGTTTTATTTTAAAGCTCTGTAGTGAATTCTGGAAAGAATTTTTTTTACTTTTATAGAAGCTACGGCAAGAAGTAAATCGCTTTCAGTATCTCTTGCTTCTTTGGTTAGTTCAGTACGAGTGGCAGGCGCAAACTGGCACAGGCAATATAAAAAAGACTCTATATAAAATAGGCTAAAAAAGTAATCAAAGTCAAGCTAAAAAAATTTTGTTCAGTTAAAGCGCTTTCCTCGACCAAAAGGAGTCTTTGCTCGCTATAGATAGACTTCCAAATAATACTAACAAGAGAAGCGGAAGATCGAATTCCTCCCTTTCGATGTCGAGCTTTCAAGTAGCGTTTGGAATGGCAGGATTCGATCTATCATTTCCTATTTCTTTCCCTAAGATATCTGTTCAGAAAGAGCCGGAGAAGCATAACTTATCCTTCCGGTTCATAAGCTGGGTCTTTGGTCGATCGCCTCACTGCATTTCTACCGAATGGATTTGTTGATAGATATGATGAAGATCTGTTTAGTGGCTTTTTTACCTAGCATCATAAGTTGGTAGAGAAGAGAGGTCCCTAGAAGGATAGCTTTCACCAGAACTCCGGGAGGGTGCTTCACAAACAGTAGCTGCACTTGGATAGAGAGAATTCTCAGCTTTTGACCCGCCCCAGCATCCCCTACAATCAAGCTCCTATCCATCCGATTCGGTCTCTATACGTATCCATCTTTTCGTGCTATGTTCTAGTTACGTCATGAGCTCTAGTAAGGATCTCATGGTTGATAGTTTAAAGTCTCGGACTAGAGTCTCTTTAGTATAGTATCTAAAACCTGCTTTTCTTTTCTCGTTTCCGCTCCTGTACAGTAACGGGATATTAGGGCTTTAGCCAGGTAATAGGAACTAGTTTGAGGTACAGGGTTTCCCCGTGCTGGTACTAGAAAAGGTACTAGTTCAAGTAGTAGGTTTGGTTATAGGAAACAGTCTCTAGTAGTGGAAAAAACCTGTTTGTTTCGTTGCCCACCCTTATATAATAGGTAATGTGATATCTATCATCACATCACAAAACAATAACTAAAAAAGTGTGCCTTTTTTAGTGCTTGAGTCTTAGTATCAAATAGGGTTCTCCTTCCCAGCACTGGATCAGTCACTAAGCGAATGTGCAACTATCAAACCATCTGTTTTTCGATTCGGTGTGTCTTCAGCAGGCCAACTAATCTATCTAAGATAAACTACTAATCTACTAAACAACTATTAGACAATCAGTTCCTCCCCGCTTCCATAGCACATAGCTATTGATCTCCTTACCCCAACCAAATCATGGTGATACTCCGAGAGCGCCTTTACTGCCAGTAATGCTCGATTCCCACCTTCCGCCGTCAATAGTGACAGTTAGCGTCTTGGTATTGAATCACTCTCCCCCTTCTCTCCTAGAGAGTGTCAAATGCAGTGTGTTAACTAGGATAAGAAAGCTAAAAGTAAGGAATATAGGTAAGGCTTTTACCTGGGCGTGAAGGCGGGGGAGGTAGAAAGGCTTTGAAAGCAGAATCCGCAGTCAACTCATTTGCTTAACACAAGCAGTCAACAGATTGGGAAATGTCCGTTTCACCATCTGAAGAGCGGATGTTAGGAGTTGACAAGAAGAGAAGGCAAGGTTGGCGAAGAAGGGGGGAAAACGAAAGGGTGGGTAAGGCCGAAGCCTAGACACAAGAATAGTAAGCATCTTCCATCAGCTTGGACAAGGCAATTGGAAGAAATTCCCCACAAAGCGGGTCAGAGAGTGACCGCGAATGCTGGCCAAGGGAATGGCCAAGAGGGGAAGCGAATAAGCACAACAACTAGGGCCCCTCCCCAGGACCCTAGCACTTCGAGGGCTAATGAAGTCCTCACTATAAGAGAAAAGCCTTTGTTTGAAGTTCCAAAGCAGAGGGATAATCAATTGTTTGACACATCTACAAGGCAAGCAACTGACTTAATGTCAGAGATTGAATTCTAATGGAAGTTGTTCCAGAAGGAGCTCTTACCGTGAGAGTATCCGGTGTTAGAGATTTTGTAAGTGCTCAATTACTAGCCGCTGTTGGTCTGGGGTTAGAGTTATAATACGCTGTTCGAGAAGAAGCTGCTATTTCATCTGGTCTGAGGAAGGAAGTGACATCGGGAAAGAGAAATGAAATTACTTTTTCATTGACAGATTCGATTCATTTGCAAACTCATCCCAGATTTTCCTTAATAAGAACTGAACTTCTACGCTGGGGGAAGCAGTAGGACGTAGGACTAGGAGCGATAACTATCAATTTATTAAGATAAGATAGAAAGGATTGCAGGAAGGCTGAGAGGCAAGTGTAGCTAGTTTTGATTGAGCTCCTGACCTTTGACTAACCTGATTCCGAAAGAGTACTTTTGGTTGGTGTCATATGCTTGTCTCGTGCATACGGCTTTTTCACAGTGTCTGCTTATCTACTCCTCGACTCGGCTTCTGGCCCCACCACTCTTTAATCAAGGAGAGGCGAGACTTCTTCTTCATCTGCACCTGCAAAAAGCGGATAGGGAAAGAGAACTCAGTCGAAATATCGTACAGAGAGATCGTAAGTAACCCTGTGCAAAAGCCCGCAGCGGAGGTCCGCAAAGGAAAAAGGAAAGGTAACCGGAGGCCTTGAGCTTAGGACGAGGGAAACAGTCCGAAGTCTCTAAAGAAAGGGAAAAAAAAAAAAGAATATCATGACTATTCGTCGACGCTTATATGCTGTGTTAGGAAAATATCTCTTTTCTCTTCTCATGATTTTGACCTTGATCAGTCTTTTCTATTTCGTTTTTCTTTCTTTCGGTGCCATGAATCTTTTTTGTTCCATGTTGGGTACAACAGCTTTCTCGCTAAGTGGGAGAGCGATCTCGCTTTTTTTGCTAAAGCTGGGATGCTCCCCTGGGCTTTCCTTGGCCATTGGATTTGCTGTGAAAGCTCTTCTCACTTCGGGGGTCGAAGCAAATATGATGAATCCGTCGGAGTCTGGGGGAAACTCTTCGGCCTCAAAAAATTATTGGGAGGAGTGGGACATCGACTTCCTGCTCGAGACGACATCATCAGAAAATCAAAGTGAGGGGACCAGTCAGCCCGAAGCAGGTCCATCTAATCAAAGGGAGGGGACCAGTCAGCCCGAAGCAGGTCCATCTAATCAGACCCTCCCTGTGGTCCCCTATCCGTATCAATCGGATGAAGAAATCGGGGGCGATTGCGTTCGCTCGATTCAGCGACGCCTGTTATCAAAAACGAGAAATCCCACTTCCCACGACATCCAAATGGCCCATCTTACGGCCCAAGACCTTTTCGAAGTCAAAGTGGACATTATCCGCGAAATGGCCGTCCTTGATCCAACGGGAGATTGGCTGGGACGGGGTGCGCGAGCGCTGGATAATCCTCGTACCGCCACTGGCGAAGCATCCCTCCAAAAGCTACATGAACAATTAGCAGAGATACGCCAAAACGGCGTTCACTCCCATACCTTTAATGCCTTAAAAAAGAAGGTCGCATTAAAGAGAAAGATCGATCTCGATGATGATGACTCCATAGCTTAGTTCCCGAGCCAGTTCGGGCACCGGCTGTAGTGTCTGGAACTGATGTTTCCATTGATTGTCTTGACTTGGATCCAAATTTTTGGAGAGTATATATGTGGAATGGAAATTGGATATGATGGATGATTGGAATGGAAATTGGAGATGGATATGATGGATGATTGGAATGGAAATTGGAGATGATGGAAGATCCAGAGAAAGGTGTGGTTTCTGAACCCAGATCCTACCCCAAAGAAGTAAAAAAAAGAGCGCTAGAGATACTCAAATGAATGAAAATGAATCGAATCCTATCAAATATTTCTATTTCTCCTTTGAATTACTCAACCATTCAGAAATCAGCTGTCAAAATGAGATTGAATTCCACGAATATGCAGGCTAGAAAACTGTTCTTTGCTGCTCTAGCAACGTTTCTAAATATCATTTCAGCCTTTCTTTTTGGACGTTTTCTAGGTTCAGAAGGAAGGGCTATAATGCCCACTGGTCTAAATCTCGTACTTTTTGGAACACTGATTTTGTTAGTGATCCTACTCTTTCATCGCTATTCGTTTCATGTGAATGAAAAGTACGGATTTCGCCTTGTCTTTATGATTTATTTTTTTATATTATTTTTAAAAAATTTCTTTTCCTTTTCTCTGAGACTTTACTTGAAATTTCAAGTAGGTCTTTATTTAAGTGAGGTTTTATCTTTTGTTGTGATTTTGGGTGTGGGCACCGTCATGACTGCCGAGACAGAATACAGTACCGTCATGATGGCCTCTTCGGGGGATTCGGGCTCGTCAAACTCTTCCTCGTGGACGGGGAAGAGTTCCTTCGAGGAGCGGGTGCTACTGGAGCCTTGGCCCGTTACCCACAATAGTGGGTTCGAATCGTCCATGCACAACCGAATTTCTTTTTTGGAAGCTCAAAAAAGCATTTTTATTCTTGATAAGGAAAAGGGAGTTTTTTGGACCGAAATAAAAGGGGAACTCGATAATTGTTCCTCTCAAAAGGAATATTATCGATTACTCGACTTTGAGAATAGGGATCTACAAATACGAGAACAAAAACATGACGCATATTGTATATTTAAAAATATCCTTGCGCAGCATCCTGCCTTGGCAACGAATGCTGCTTACAATCCAGAAGAAGCCTTCGTGGATTTTTTAAACGAAAAGCGAGATGAACTTGACCTCCTAGGGGGCGATGTTGTAGTAAGGGACCAAAGAGAACTCCATTTTTTGAATGGAGTTTCCCAAGATCTGCGAATGCATGGCCCAAACTCTCCCTATCTAAGGTCTATACTTGCTTCTAATAAGAGTACTTGAGTATGCGTAACCCTGCTTTTTTCTTTTTTTAGTTGTTTTGAATGGACGCCTGCGGAGGAGAGAAGGAGAAATAGGAGGAGTCAGTCTTCGTTGAAGATCGAGGAATAAATTGGACAATTATGCCATTTGGAAGAAGTCTTCTACAGAGGGAAAGCCTGTTACGAGTAAGTGGAGAAGAAAGATCTCCAGAGATTCTTATCTCATTCCATTCCAGTGGCTCGACCAGTAACCAATGGCGAAAACTAAAAAATCCATGGTTTCCCGGTAGAACCTCATTTCGCCCAAGTTGTTGCGGAACCGGAAAAAAGAAGCGGTTTTTCGCACAGCTTGCTCATAGTGCAGGTCCTACTTGTATATCGTATTTGGCCGAAGAAGCATCGGACAGGTTGGAGTTCTTACCTTCTTGGGACTCCATGGACCACGATCTGCTTTCATTAGTTGGCCAATACCGATCCACTTTAGTAGATCATATGGATGTAGAAAAAGCTTATGATTTGGATGAATTGGAAACATCTCTTTTCCATTTCTATTTACCCAGTTCATATCTTTGTTTCGTGTGTTCCCGGGAGGAATTCTATTATTGTGAAAGCAGGCTAGTCCCCGAAAATGCCCTTCCTTTGGAGTTGGGGTTCCAAATCTTTTCAATTGGATTCTTGATATAGATATATTCGGCCGGATCTTCCATTCGGATGTTATCTTCGCGCCATAGGGGCTGTTGAGTTGATCTATAGAAGAGTGTTCCCTTTTTCCCTGCCTGCGATGGAGGTGAGCTTGCTGGCTCTTTAGCTGCTCGACCACCGAGACTTCCAGCTTAGCTAAGGGCTTAGTGAGTCCCTTGGGTAGCCTGGTGATCCTTAATGGCTTTTCAGAGACGATCGGATCCCTATCCCAATTCCATTACCTCTTGCTCAGTAGGATCAGCCAGTACTTCGCCTTCGTCTCTCTCTCTTTAACCTTCTTATCTTGCTTTCTTTTGAGCAGTCACTGGGATCCACTCAAGTCTCAATGTCATTCACGAAGGGAAAAGGGACATTGATATTATATACAATTACTTTTTTATCAGCTTCCTAGCGAGTTGGATAAAGACAGATGGAATTGGCCCACAAGGAGCGTCTGTCCGGATACTCATTTGTGATCTCGCTTTTTCACTCACGAAATGAATCCTACAAAGGATGGATATACCGAAAAAATATTACCCCAACCAAACGTCGATTCTTCCCCTCATTCCTTTTTTATTTTCCTAATCTATGACGATCATCTAATTACTTTCACATGACCGGGCCAAAAATATAGCTTGTTCCGGGGCAAAGTCGGATGATACAAAAGAAAGGGCGGATAATGTCCCAACTGTTGCGACAGTGGAATAAGAAAGAGGAGAAAGAACTCCATAGGAATAGTTGGAGTTGATTCACCGAACGGAAGAGGCTTTTTCGCCAGACCGTCTCGAGGAAAGGGGCGTCCTTAGGGAGTACCTTCGCCGAAAGACGACCATCTGACACCCCACTCTGCGTAGATCCCTCTTCCCCTGACGGAATATGAGTACGATCGTCACCCGCTTGGAAGACGACCTGTATTCTCGCGAGATAGCTGTAACAGGCACGCTCGATAAGTTGACGTAAGAAGCCGGATTGGATCGGGGCCAGCATCCGTTAAAGAATGGAGTTAGAGCAAGGCGTCGAGAGCTGTAGTTTTCTGGGCAAAGAGAGATGAGTGAGGCGATTTAGTGTCTCTAGGGTAGGGCTGGAATAAATCAAAATGGTAGGCACAAAGAGTAGAGTCGTGGAAGCAAGCCCTGGGGTGGTAGCTTTACCAAGTCTTATATGGGGCATTCTACTAATGAAAGTAAAGAAATAGAATGCATTAGGGCAGTCTCTCTCCTGTTAGCAGAACAATCAACAAGAGAAAGAAGTCGAGTCTTGACTTAACCGCCAATCGCATTGGAGACCTCAAGCGAAATGAGATCGAAACACACCAAGGGCCGAAGAAAGAACCCTAGTTTATGTTGCTATAAGGGATTGTTATGAGGGGCAGGCCGGGCGGTCAGGGGAGAAGAGAAGGAAAGGGGCGATCGTAAAGGAGCCTTACGATACGGGGAAAGAGGCCAAACTTACTCCTAACTGGTGAGTGGCCCTTCCCGCCCCTGAGCACGTTACGGAAACGGTCCTTTCGACGCTGGGTCGGTCGGCTGTACCCAAATCAGTTCCTATGTCTGTGGGCCGGGACTTCGGAGGAGATTTCGTGACTGAGCTATCCGCTTCTTTGCTGTACGTAGCAACTCAGGAGAACACACCGTTGGGACGTTCGCTTTTGGCGCCTCCGTAACACAGACAAGCTTGGGGCGGTCGAGGGATCCTCTCGCTTCGTACCTTTTCCCATCATAAGCGACAAAAGAAGGCCAGAGTATGGTTCCTAGCTTTCGGGTGAGCCCTATCGGAGCGCGGGGTCGTTCCCCAACTTCCGGGTCAAAACGATGTTCACCTTACCACCCCAGTCCCTTTTGAAGGAAGCCGCCGGAGTACGGTTCCTAGCTTTCTCTAGGTCGTACCTCTGATATTGAGATCGAAAAGGCTTTCTTTATCGTATGAGCGGCCTTGTGTGCGCCCTTACGGGGTTCCATCAGCACCCGTTAAAGAATGGAGTTCGGGCAAGACCTGAGCCATCTATTATTGAAAATGAAGCCTGACGGGCGGGCTACTGGAACTCCTTTTTAAGCGTACGTACCCTCCCAAACTATAATTCGGTAACTACTAACTAACTACGAGCAGAACTCGCCTTGAGGCTTCATGAATGCGTTCTTTTGCCACTTTCAGTCCTTTAGTCGAATGATTGGGAATGTACAATACTGGTTTGAAGCAGGGAACTCGCTTCCTACAGACATATTCTGTACCGAACTTGCTTCCTAAGGATTTGATGTAGCGAACTCGCTTCCTAAAGATTGATTTGATGTAGCGAACTTGCCCTTAGAAGAAGGGTGAATCTGCTTCCGATTCGTAGCAGTTTAGGATACCTCCTATTCCGATATTCCCGATTGGGGTAAGGGCTAACTCATCAATATTGCTTTCCCTTTGTTAATAGATGTTTAACTTGCCCTCCGGGGTACTAAGTAACTCGGGGTCCACGGAACTCTCGGGTCTTAACCCTTTCTTTGTTGACTAAAAAGCCGTTTCCTTTTTTCCGTACTTGGATTTCCTTTCTACCTACAGGTTTGAATTTGCCCATGTAAGAAGGGGACAACACGACTAAAGACCGGCCGGTCATTACCTTTTATCATACCAGTTAGGTGTATGTACGGTTTTAGGTATTCCTGGGAATCCTCCTGAAGTCCGAGCAAGAGGAGAATCCGCTTAAGAGGCCGGCTTCCTTTCTATCTATGAACCTCGGTAGAGGCATCCGCTTTCTCAACCGATAACAGAACTGAACTCCGGGGATCAAATGAAAAAGAACTCAGATAGCTCTCATGGTATGGGATCCCACTTTTCGTAGGCTACGAAACTTCATTGGGTATAGAAACTCAATAATTTATGTAATTTAAGCAGGGCACTTCTTTTCTCTTTACTGGGGTTACTCGACCTATTCTAGTGCTTATCCACTTGTGACTTTCACAGCTATCCTTTAGGAACTAACTAGCAGCTAAGGAGACTCAGAAAGAAGTCTATTCTTGTCTCGTTTGATTCCGGAAAAAGGTTCTCTCGATCCAGAACTACTAGGAGGTGGGCCGATCCAACTATTCCCTTTGGAAAAGGAGAGGATCCTAATGAACCTAGCTGTTTGTAGCCAGTTTCCTACTGTTGCATTCTTTCCCGTTTTAAGGAGTGCTCGAAAGACCTCCCTTCCCAACTAAACTTAACGGTTAAGCGATATCTATATTCAAAAAAGATCTTCTTTCCTTTCTAACAGTACTACTTGTGAATAAGGAACTCTTTAAAGCAAGAAAACGGATACGCGTTAGCCTAGGAGCTCGGAGAAAGGTAGCTAGAATATATTCGATTAAGAAAAGAGGAGTGAAAGGCAGGCGAAGCTATAAGAGATAGGCAGGCAATCCGTCCACGAATACCGATTTCTTTCGAATCCATTTTTACTTTCCTGTATTAGTCTGGTAGCATTCCCTTCCTTTATCAAAGTCTAGTACTAGCAAGGAAGCAAAGAGGAGCGAGGACTCTTGTTAAAGACAGCCTTAGAAGCGGATTCCTTTCTGCTTATGTAAGCAAAAAATCCGTTGCTTGTTTGGCGCATAACGGTTAATCAGTTCAGAGTAAATCAAGCGAAGTATAATATGAAAGCAAAGCCAAGAGGTTAGCAGGAAAGTGCCTTCTATTATTGTTTCCGCATGATGGTGGATGCAGAGAACAAATACTCGCCTATCGAGAAGATGTGCCTCGCACAACTATTTCCAGTCAAAAAGAAGGCATTATCTCTTGGCACTAAACATGCGAAAAAATGCTCTCTTTTAAGGTAAGGGCTTTCGCTCCGCTCACACATTTCGACCAGGCACAGCAGAATTATAATCCGCTGGCTCAGATGAGCGGCTCACTTCCTTGAAAAGGGCTTTCTGTAACTAAGAAATGAGAATTTTTTGTTGACCCATATGATCTCAGGCTCACAAAAGAGGATGAAACTGACAATTTTACACTTAGAGATTGAGCTCGTCAGTGATCTTTTCCATGGTGTCTAGAGAAAGCAGCTTTGAACATGACATTCATTCGGAAATGAAATTGCAGGCATTACTGTGATCTTGAAGCCCTTGCTAGGACTCGGTACGGCTAACTACTAAAGAAGGTTCAGGCATGCTTCGACTTAGCCCTGTGATCCGCTAATTCATCTCTTGATCTGGTATTCCGCAAAGGAGGTGGAAAGGGTTAGCGAAAGAAGTGGCGAGGGCAGAAGAACGGGTTTTCCATTCAAGGTTCCCGCTCCGGGTATTAAACAAAGGACATAGTGGGTTAGGTAACACCTCTTTTTAGAGGAAAGATCTATCAAAGCAGAAAGTAGAAAGCCAGCTTTTCCATTTTCATAAGAAATGGAAGGGAGGG
>JACTMA010000020.1:20000-62500 GCA_024500025.1 Syzygium aromaticum
TCACGGTCGCCAAAGAAGCCCCAAGAAGCATCAAACATTTCCGATGAGATCCATGGAGCAATTTTTAGATAGCAAGCACTAGCTCCCGGTGCGACTTCATAAAAAGCAATCAAAGATAAGATCGAAGAGAATGAAACGCACGTAGTGGTCATTATAGCGCTTCCTTCTGATCCTAGAAAACGTCCGAAAAAACCTGCTACGGAACTACCGAGCAGGGGCAAAAATACGATAAGTAGATACATAATTTCGAGTGTGATCAGACAACCAAAAATCAGACAATGACAGAGCGGCCTGGGATGTTGTGATAGATTGATCGACGTTCGAAGAAGGCCCGACCGAAGGAATGAGTCACAACACAAGGTGAATTGCTTCCCCCACCTTCCTTCACGGGGTTGGCTTACCCGAAAAAATCGGAATCAAGCCCTTAAACCAGTTCCTGTACTGAATTCGACTTCTAGTAAAGTAGTCTGGTCAAGGGTAAGGGTATCCCCGATCCCTTCTTTCAACAAAAACGCGAAAGTAGGGGCTATTCCGGCGCTCCCTCTCAAGATTGTTAAAGATCTCATGGAGAGAGTCCAATGAATGGTTTTTGCCGTTCCGGGTCTTGAAAAATTTGGCCCCATTCACAAGCCATCCCCGATCGGGATCAAGCTCATCCATCTGTAAGAGTATATTTCTTTTACTCTCAAAGATGGATGAGCTTTTTGATGAAAGTAATCAAAAGGAGGAAGCGCAGCCTTGCCCTTATATTCGAGCATAAGCCGCGTAGTGATTTGGGATAAGCTTTCCCCACCAATAAGGGGATCTTCTATCTCTTGCTCGGCGCTCAAAGCCTCGTCTCGAGTGTTAGCTTCAGAAGGACCAGGCTGATCTTGGTCCTCGTCTGCATGAGCAATAGGAAAGAAAGACAAGTAGGGAAGTCTTAGGCGTTCGTGCTCCTTCCCGACTGCGACTGCTACTGTGCGACTGCTGAGAGATTCGAGAGATCGGAGCGCTTTCCTGTACCCGTAGCGATTGCATGCTGTACGATTTGCTATTTTAATATTAGTGATAGAACTAAGGAACTTCAGTCTGTCTTTCTGCCCGTACTGAAGTAACCGAATTCTGCTCTGAAAGTGAATTAGAAATGAAATATTTTTTTCTTTTAACAGGTTCGATCCCCGTACTAAAGGTAAAAACAGCAACTTCAGTCTCCCCTTCATCGCTCTGGTTTGCTGCTGTTAAAGGATTTGCTGTTGATTGACTGTACGAATTCTTATTATTAGCTTTCCTATACTTATTTCCTACTGAAGGAAGGAACGCTAGAGACTGTAAAGTAGAGGAACGATTGACTGCTGTTAACGTTAACGGATGATAAAGCAATCTTTCTCCCCTACCTACAAAGAGTCACTTTTGGATAAGGAACTTCAGTCTACCCTTCTTCAAGAGTAATCAAGGATCTTACGTCGATCAGGTTACCGGCCCGCAGACCCCATTTCGGAGCCATAGTAGCGGGCTCATTGGTCCCACGGCTTCTCGATCAAGTATCTTACTCGATTGAAGAAAGACGGAACTCTTCCTTATATACGATAACAGATAATGGAATAAATGAAAATCTAATGTTATTATCGGAAGATAAAATAAAAGAGGAGGTCATGATCAGACTTTCTCTTTCCTGTTTGTATGCAAAGCCTTTTATAGTCTGGATAAGTTAGAAAAGGAGTGATCACTGAACCTCGAGTTAGGAATAGCTTTGGGACCGGACGTGTAATTCAGCTCGACTAAAAGGAGAGGCTGGATGGTTTGAAGCTCGACTGTAAGGAAGAGGAAAAATGTTCGACCAGACGCGGAACATTCCGTTACTGTTTGCAAGCGGGAAGCAAGCAATGCCTCTCTTGTGGCTTGTTGCTCTGCGCTGCGATTATGAAAGGGATGGGCCATCAAAAAAAAGCACAAAATTGGCCATTCATTTTTGAATATGGTGTCTGGTTAATTGCATATGTCATTTTTCTTCAATCGAGCCAAGTTTGCCATGGACAGAGCAGGATCAGTCCTAAAGAAGTGGGACTGAAACTAATTTTGAATGTCTTCCCTTTTCTTTTGTGTATCGAGTTCGGTGGAAGATGAATATACCAAATGCGTAGCCTGTCAGTGAACTTGGGAATTACCTAAGCTTTAGGTAATCATCATTCGAAGCCCCCTACCACTGGCAAGTGAACCGAGCCATGTGTTCTAAGGCTGACCCATTGCCTTCTCCTGAGAGCAAGGTAAGCTCCGGTAGAAAACCACCTTGTTCCCTATCAATATGCTCGGGCTAGGCTTTCCTATACAGTGGCCTAAACAGTCTCTCTAGCCTAGGGCTAACCATCTGCTCAATCAGATTAGCCATTCAGAGTCCTGTAAAGATATTTTGAAATACTTATCCCCACTTTGGTAAGTCTGCTTTGCTGCTCTTCTCCCCAGGCACTGAACTCGGTAGTCCCACTGGTAGATCTTTGGGTTAGCTTGTCTTAGTCTTAGCAGGGCTGCTTGTGCTCTGTCTTCTTAAGAGAAAACGCTTGCTCGCCCTCGAAATGCGATACAATATTCGTCTTTCAGTACTGGCGAATCTAATGATTATGATTATGCTATTCCTTAATTAAGGCCCTAATTCATCTTTCACCAACTCAGTTTAAAAAGCCAATCCCCTTTAAGTAGCAGTCATTCCGGGGTATTCATCCCCAGCCTTTCCTGGATTCTCTGACTCCTATTGGCTACGATTAGAAAACTGATTTAGGAAAGCTAGAAGTTTTAGGTTCTCCCCTATAGTTATGTTATCCGATACTTCTTGAGCTCATTTCGAAGGACTTTACTTCGCCAAGTCAAAAGGAAGCACATTTCGGTCTACACTGAAGATCCTGAAAAACTCAAAACAATTCAGAAAGAAAGAACTCTTCAGTTCCTTCGGTCTTAGAAAGATTGCTTCTATCCAACTCACCCAGAAAGAGCTTAGGTGCGCGTTATCCCTAGCTAGAACTATTGCACAAAATATGAGGACTATGTTTTCTAGCTGAGCTCTCTGAACCAAAATGACTACTTTCTCTGATCGGCCTAAGGAAGGATCAAACCCCTCCCAAACGTTTCACTCGAGTTACTCCTACCAGACTCTCCTTAACAGTTGAGTCCTATACCTCTCGCGAACTCAAGCCATTCTTGAAGCAAGAGCTTTAGCTGAGATTGCTGGAACATCTGAAAGGCATTCTTATCTTATCCCCTTAAGCGAGTAAGAAAGCTGTTTTCGGAAGGTATGAAGATGATAATGTTGAGGGGTTCTCCTCTACCGGGTTAGAACTCAGAAGTAGGGGTGAGTGGAGGAGACTGCTTTGCTTATACCGGATTGTAGGCTAGGGGACCGGGTTGGATTGACTTAAAGCTCTCCTAAGAAATCTGTCTTTTTCCTGACGTACTGGACTGAATGGCTAAGATCTTATCTAACTCTTGACGAAAAAGAAAATAAAGAAAAAAGTCCTTCTAGAGATCGGAGGATGCCTGGTATGAAGTTTCTCGACTGAAAGGAGAAAGGAGAGGGACGAAGTAGTCTGCTTTGATAGAACCTGGAAAAATGCCACTCTTATGCGGGATATTCTACAGGAAGTGCATGATCTACCAACTGCACGAAATGTTTGGGTAGCCTTATAAAAAGAAAAGCGATTCCTTGATCAGTCTGTGGCTCGAAAGCTTCAACTTCAGACCTTAAAAAAGGGCAATCAGCCCATGGCCACATACTTATGTACGCACACTCAAGTCAGCTCTCATTGCAATCAATTCTCCGGTCTCACACAAGGATCTGGTTATTTATGCCTTAGCCGGATTACCACCGCTTTCGTCACCACAATCACTAATAGCACAACCAATATCAGCTTTGATGACTTTAAGGCGAAGCTATTGTAGCATTCGCAACGGTTTCATCAATTGCATTCATCTACTGATACCAAGGCTTTCTTTATTGCTTATCAATCTTCGAATGATCAGCGCTCATCCTTCAATGGTCGTGGCCGTGGGAAAGGCAAATTAGGGCTTGACAGACTATCCTTACCCCCAGTAGACTTAAGATAGGAGTAAGTTGGGTCAGAAGATGGGGGAAAAAACTTGCTAGGCCCATAAGGGAGAATGGGCCCCATACCCAAAAAAGGCCCTTCCTTTCCCGCCTAACCCTAATGCCCTTACTCCAAGAGCGAGTAGCCCTTTATGAAATAGCAGCGGAGGCGTGAGCAGCAAAAGCCTCTTCTACTGTTCCTGACCCTCACCCGAGAGAGAGGGGAGGAGCTTCCTTGAGTTGAGAGATGGGTTAACAATGCTAATGGTTTTGTCTACCCTTTATTCTGATTGATATCCGAGAGTCACTGAACTTAGAATAGTGAATCCAGTTCAAGCAGAATCATAAGAAGAAGAAGCCCTTGTTGGAGTTGGAGGAAGAAGTGCTGCAAGAATGGCTATTTCCGCTCTTGGAGGAGCGAGATTTTACTACTAGAAGACAAGGCAGATAATTGATTAAAGAATGTTCATTTTCTAAGTAAGAAAGCCGAAAATAAGAAGAACGAAGAAGGGGTGCCACTACACGGTCAGTAATAGAAGAAGGAGCAAAGAGTCTGCTGTAGCTTGGCACCTCCTTATGCTAAGTCAGATCCAAAGTGCAGTGCCATTCAATGATTTAGCTGTAGATGCGGAATCATTAGTAAGGGCATGGCTTAAGCCAGCTCTTGACCGAGGGTATGACATCGCTCTTCATCTTTCTTTGTCGGAATTGGCTTTGAAGGAAAGGACTTCTTTATTATAACATAACTCTTTCCAGATGCCAAGAATATCACTCGTTTCAGAGCGGTAGGAGTGCCGCTTACATTCTTTCTGAGTGATTCCCCGGTAGCAAAGGAAGTAGCAGCAGTGCTATATATAACTGCTTTTATTAAGTAAGGAATTGATAGAGATAATTGCCCTAGCTAGCTATAGTCCGTCTCTTAGAACTGTCTAGATTCAGTTGGTCTTCCGTGAGTGAACGAAGCTGAGTCAGTTGCCTTTTATTCAAAGAGGAAGTGCCAAGTCTTTAGTTGTATGAAAAACAAGCAATCCAAGCGAAGTGGGAATACCCCGATAAAGGCGAGACAGAACAGAGAGTACACTGGGTTAAGCTCCTTTCTCAATCAGTTCAAGCATTGGCAAACCGGCCTTCCGGGAGGAAATTTCTTTGTTTACGTGAGCTCTTAGGGTGCTAGCTTCACTAATCTTTATGTAAATTTTCCTTAGGCCGAGAAAGGATTGAGACCAAAGAGTGCCCGCTCTTCTCTCTTTTGTTTCCGCTCCTGGTGGTTGAGTAGGGGTTTTAGGAGAAAGCGTAAGCGCAGCGCTTGAATCTCTTGTCGGTATGGCTACTAGTCTTGGACTGAAAGAACTCGGCGACTAGACAGCTCGCTGGACTGGAAAGGAGAAAGCCAAAACTCTAGTGGCCACAAGGCAAGAATCATCGAATCATAGCCTAGTTCCTTCGTACCCGAGGGATGAGACTTGCCAACGATGAGACTGTCACTGCTTGAGAATATGCTCTGGCACTTTCATTTCGGAAGGGGGAAGAAGAATAGGCTATCTTTGATATTGGCAAGGTAGTTCTTTGACCCACCCGAGGAGAGGTGCTTTGGTTTGGTTCGTCAGTCTGTCTTTCGGCTTGGTCGATAGAAATCTCTCCTGTGTCTTAAGCAGCAAAGAAAGATTTTCCAATCCTCTTAGGAATCAATTGAGGAACAACATTTATTGTTGTATTACTCCACGAGCTTTCTCTCTTTCTACGGCGAATGGCGCATCTCTTCCTTGCCCATGTAAGCAGTTAGCGAAATTGGAACTGGGATAGCCTCGGGTAATTCATCAATTGTTTCAGCTCTGGTTCAAATGGTTTCTGTTTCAGGGGTTAGGAAAGGCTTATCTGCTGTTTCCGCTGTTCTAGAGTCGGTAGGTGGGGCTTCTTCTTTTTCTTTCCGTGGTGAGGTTGACCTTGGTTTTGGTTCAAGAGAAAGATATTAATATTCAAGTTCCCCCCAGGCCAAGGAAAGGGACAATCAAGTATTTTTGGTTCAGCTAGCCCAATGTTAGTCGGAATAACCTTTGTTGTTGGAATTGTTAGTCGAAAGGAGTGAAGACCGGGAAATCTCTTTATTAATAGAGAAAGCACACCCGGAACCGGGGAAAGGCGATAACGACCAGGCTATCTCCGAGGCTATGGGGCACTCGCGGTAGAAGAAGAAGTTCGGAATAATGCTAGCTCAAAAAGAAGAAAGGCTATTTACCTTACTTCCCGACTTCCCCAGGGGAGGTTGAAAAAGCTGCGATTGCTTTTGTTTCAGAAGTTTCATTTGGCTTGGTTTAGTTCAGGAATTGATAGAGATTCCTAGCAGTATACTTTATTTGTTGTCGGGAAGGCTACTCTATACTAGTACTAGAATAGAAAGGATCGATCCCAGACCCCGAAATTTCCTTATATTCAAAATAGAACGCACACCGGTAAGCAGTGATTTTAACAGCATCAAATACGAAGAACAAAGAAGCATTCGAACGAAGAAGGAAGGATGCCAATTTTCGGGACTTTCCTCAAACTAGAGTGAAGTCAACAGATTGAATCGTCTGCTGTCTCTAGAAGAGAAATCTTCCTTCATGACAAATGCTACAAATGTTCTACTAAGTCGAGTCTCTATCACCCATAGGCGAATTAGACAGAATGAGTGGGTAGCTAAGGGTTAGGCATAGCAGGTCTCTTGCGGATGACTTTCGTGTGCATGTCTGTCTTTGGAATGTCGGTTGATGGCGGTGTGAATGAATGTCTTGATTGCCCGTTCTGGTGTGCAAGTCTTGCTTTCGCGCGTAGCCCTTCTTTTAAGAAATCTTAGTGAACCCTTGGGCCATTAAGAGAGTCATCTTCTAGTACTTAGCATGGTAAGCGTGCATAGCGTGCCAATCGGGCTAGCTCATAGGAGAAAAAACAGGCTGATAAGGTTTGTCGTCGGGCGAGATCAAACTTTCTCCATTCGTGACCCCTATCATACTTATAAAGAAGGTTTAGTTATATTTAGTATTAAACTAATTGCATAGATAAAGTCGTGTATTGTATCTGACGATCGGAAGGCATCTATCCCATAGAATGGTAATTGATTTAATTAGCATTACCTAGTAGTGCACTCGCTACCTTAAGAGGTAAAAAGGCTATTGCTTCTGTCTTCAATCAAGAGAAAAAAAAAAAAAGATAAGATTAGCAGAGAATTCTATAACAGACGATTTGTAGCATCCGGATGATTCAATTCCTTTTGAGGAATTAATGACCGCTGCGCACCTTAAGCGCTAGTTCTGCTTTCACATCTGGATGCTGAGATCGGAAAAGGTTCTCGTTCCCATGAATCTTGATCTGCCTCCTGGCATTGATAGCGATTGAAAGGCTTAAACCTATTTATCTATCCTATCCCTCGCTTTAGTCTTCATCGTCTGCTGGCTCCGTACACTCCCTTGTAATTCAGCGTGGCAGCGAGCACAAAGTACTGGACTATCAGGAGATCCATGTATTGGCTCCTTGGACTTGCTCAATCTGTTACGAGCACTAGCCTTTTGCGGCTCTTCAGATGACGTGTCCAATACCAATTTGAACTTCGGAGTCAACATGTTCACCGGCATGGTATCAGGAAATGGATCCTGATCCACCAACATCACATCTTTCTGAAAGTTATCTCCTGTTCAAAGCGCTACGCACCTCTTAGTTAACTAGGTTGATTGATATCTAAGGGTAACCATCGTCCTCGCTTACAAAGAAAGGTCCGTCCTCCTTGGTTCCTTAGGCGGCTATACCTAAGCCCGTTCACTCAGGATGATATCCCAGGAGAGCTCAACCAAGAGAAAAGAGATCAGGAATCGCTACTTCGGGAGAAAGGAGGAAAACGTCCAACCTTACGGAGACCGAGGGGGACTGCCGAAAAAGAGGCATCATAAAATAAGGATATGCAGACAAAGCACCCACGATATTCATATAAAGCATCCTCGACCACATGCGGGCCATCTGAGAAGGAAGAAGACGCATCTTCAAATTAGAAATAAGTAAGTGCCACAGGCAAAGAAAGTAACTAAAAATAGCACCGGATAAGTAGCTCACTCCCTGCCATAAAAGTAGAAATAGTCAAACTAGAGAGTCGTTAACTCCGAAACATAAGGTACTACTATTATAAAACAAGAGTAGAGTTCATATGCAACTCATCCCACACGAAGGAGAGAGGAAGGATAATCGAACACTAAGACGAGGAGTAGGATGGTATGAAATGTGTCAGCAGTCTGGAGCTAACCGAGACTTCAAAACTCCGAGTCCAGAGAGCGGTTAGATGGAATCAGGGATCATCCGCCCTATTGCTACTTCCTCTATCCGGAAGCAGTTATGAACATTCCTGCCAGCAAGGCTGATTTACATCGGTCATTGATTGGCGACTGCTTTCTTAGTATGGCATCTTTGTTTGCTGTCCACTGGGGGTTTCGTATATAGATATAGAAGGGAGCTAACCTCTATGGGCCCGGGTATGATAATCTCTCTGCATACTTCCTGCGTTGATTGAATCTAAAAGGGCCCTTTTAGCCGCGTCTAACTAATCGTCTTTCATTCTAAGGAGCCAACCGAAAGGCGATTGCTGCTAACTATTAAATGGGTCACTATGCTTAACACATAGCCTTCTCAATCCTTCTTCACCACGGCCGAGGAAGGGGCGGATCCCGTCAGGCGTAGAGATGCTAGCTTGGGTACATGCATCTCTTGACCTCACGCCTTCCTATTTGATTCAGTCAGTCGTCTGAAAGTGCTCACTGGGCTTAAAATAGAATAGAGAGCCTATATGCTTACCGAATTCCTTTTATCCGAGGCCGGCTGTCCCCCTTCGAAGGCGTATTCGTCCCCTTTCGCCGCCCCATCGTCTGGGCTCTTCTTCGAAAATCGGACATCGAGAAAGCGCACGCTTCCCTCTTTCGAGTTCTTGATAACGAGGGGCCAAGCTACATAATCAGGAGGGTCTGGCCATCCGCTTCGATGGAGGGATAGGTGCCCGCCAAAGTGTGCTTTATTGAAAAGGGGATATGGAGCCTTGCTGGGGAATTTCCCCCCTAACTTTCTTCGGGTTGGCCAGAGAGATGAGCGCATAGTTTAGTAAGGACAGTTGCTTTCCCGAGAGCGCTCCCTCATCCATTTCTAGGCTACAAAAAGGGGATCGGATCTTGTCTTCCCTCTTCCCTTCTTCAGGCTGAAAAGCCTTCTTCTTCCTTCCAACCTTGCCTACCTCTCTTGAATTGAATTTCATTCTTCGAAATCCCCCTCCTCTTCTCTGAAGGCAGTCGAGGGAAGCGGGTTATGGGATGGGCTGCTAAGGCCCGGGGAGCAGAATCGGGTCAAACATCGATAGGGAGAAAGAGGTTATTGACTCTTCCTTTCCTCCCGATTGGCAATGATATCTCTTTCTTCTGCCATTGCGAGACAAGACAGCTTCCTTCGTTCGGGCGATCTAACGGGAAGGTAAGGGATGCCCTCTCTGCTTCTCCACTCGAACCATAACCTGAATTAGAACTGGAACTGGAAGGAAAACTTCTATATAGACCTAGACCTGACACCCGCATACCGCATATGCCAGTGGTTGTGGTACAGGTAGTTGTGTCTTGAATCGACAGTGAGGGCTTTAGCTCGGGGAAGGTTTGCCTGTAATCGATAGCAGAACGACTGACTCCTCCCTTTCTCCGTTATCCCAATCCGCTTTATGATCCCAGCTGGTGCTAATCTTATATCGGGCGAATTCAATGTTCAACAAATAGTTGAGCGAGGGAAGGACAAAGGGGAACTGAATATAACAATAACAAGCAAGACCAAGGGAAGGGATATGACCAAAAAGGCCTTGTCACGAGCTGGACTCGAACCAGGGGATCAAAAGACAGGCCCAGCGAACTACCATTTTTTCTGATCGTGATTTATATAACCCAGTTCGTCCCGTGACAGACTACATCTGTGGTTCGCTTTCCCTTCCTTTCTGTGGTAGCTAGGCCTGGTAGCATGGTTAACGGTAGCATGTTTGCTAGTCTTGTAGGACTAGGAGCTCTACTAGGCTTGACCGTGGGAAATTTACTTATTAAAGAAAGAATGACGTAGGTAGACTAACTAGAAGTAGTAGGAGTTCCCGTCGAAGGGCAAATGATTCATTTAGGAAAGATCAGATGCGGATAAAAGTCTGTTTGAAAGGGGGGAAACTCGAAATTTCATAGAAGAAGAATCGGGTCGACATAAACACTTTTTCGGTTAAAATAGTCTAATGAGAAAGCATCTGTTTACGTTCGTAGTTGCAATAAGTTTTTTTTCATCGAGATTTGGTTGGTCTTCAGTCGACCTTAGTTTAGTAGAAAATCGAACAAATTTCCATGTGTTTCTTGGAAAAAGCGTGACTTAGCTCAAGCAATGCCCGTCCCATGCTTTCTTCTCTAACTAGAAATTTATTTAAGAAAAGAAAGTTACATAAGGAATATGGCATCGAATGCAAGCTGCTAGAGATAGAGAAGGGGCTTTGAGGGAGAAGGTCTTCTGGCAATATTAGGCATACTACTACTAATCGATTCTTTGGCCATTCGTGATCGAATACAACCAAGTCAAAGTTGTACGCCTACATAACCTTATCTACCAGACCAAGGAAGAAGGTATCAGATCACTTTAGTTCAATACACCTTTTATTAAAGCAGTTCCTTTACTGTATTTTGAATGAATTCAAGTCAGTAAAGTAGTCTGGTGGAAGAAGCCCGCATCACCACTCCTCTTCCCCCCCCTTTTGCTGGGGCGGGCCTCGCCTTTGTGTGAAGGCTACATTCGATTTGGAATCGAGAAAAGGCTAAAGCCCTAATTTCACTATATCAAGAATCCAATTGAAAAGATTTGGAACCCCCAACTCCAAAGGAAGGGCATTTTCGGGGACTAGCCTGTTTTCACTTTCTGATGTCAGATAGACTGACGATCAGAATACAAATAAGATTAAAAAGGCCATCATTGGGGCAAACAATGCAATTGCTTCGGTGAGTGCAAAGCCCAAAATGGCATAACCAAATGATTGTTTAGCCAATGATGGATTTCTAGCCACGGAATGAATCAAAGAACTGAAGACGTTTCCAATACCGACAGCTGCTCCCGCTGAAGCAATTGTAGCAGCTCCGGCCCCAATTAATTTGGCACTCTCTAACATAAAGAGTGCTGGAATTCTCCTCACGCTACGCTTTTTCATTCAAGATTTCATCTTATGGACTCTTCGTTCATTCTATGCATCCTTCCTTCTCAATGCCCGGGCATCCATCCAATGCATTCTTTTCGATCTTCTACCCGCTTGCTTCGCATAGGCTCCACAAGCTTCGGTGCGGTACACTGAAGACCAAGCCAATCTCGACAAAGAAAAAAAAGTAAAAGCAACTACATCTCCTTCGGACCCTGAAGTGAACGGCCGCTTTTTAGAGTGTTATAACCAACAATAACGAGAAAGCTTTTTTGTTTACTCAGGCAAACAAAAAAGGGATCCGCCTCGAATCAAAACGATTTCTCCTTTCTTTTCTACGCGGAGATCTTTCTTCTCTTATGAAATTTCTACTCAGCTTGAAAAGATGCCTCAAGCCGATAAGAGCTCTTCATCATGTTCGAGAATTTCGAAAGAAGAGCTGAGAGTGATTGACCTCTCACTCACGGCACACATGCTATATGTGTGATGCCGACACCTAAGAGACTTTTCCTCCTCCCTTCGAGTTGCTGTCCAACTACGATGTGTTAAGCATATTGACCTCAATCCCAACTCTCCAGTCCACATCTTTCTTTATATAAGAAATGACTTCGTCCTTCCTCCAAGAGAAGGGGGATATCGACTGGTGACAACCTATTGGTGCAATTCCTATTTCACGCCCTATTCTTGCAAAGAAAGAACTGAGACTACCACTGCTACTAGCACGAGAAAGGGTCCGAGCGGAGCTAAGCAAGTCAGTGAGGGGTTTACTGGCCGTAAAGGGCGAAGGATACAACAAGTGCTGTTCTTGCTCTTTCCCCTTTCGGGGTTGGAATGGTATAAATAAGGTTATGCTGGGGGGTGGGGGGTTGTATACGGTACGGTGGTTTCAGTAATAATAAGAAAAGTACGGTTCTAGCAAGCAAGTAAGCCAATCAGTGCTGCTGTTCTGTTCCTAAAAGTCGTTCAATCCCACCCGATAAAGGCATAGGCGATACGGCGATACAGTGATAGAAAGTCCTTCCTTCAGTCCCTCAATCAGGCCTTCATTCAGCATCATTCAGTGCCTTTAGTCAGTCAGTCAAAGAGTACGAATACCAGCTCTAGTAGAATACCAGTACCAGCAGCATGGCATTCAGTAAACAAACTACTCTTCCTTGTGGAGAGAGAGGAAGCTATGTTCTTACCTGTCTGAAAGAGTTATAAGAAGCTGCTGCTTTCCCGTCCCGCCTTTTCAATTTGAAAAGGGATATGAATATTTGATAGCGCAGAAGGGGAGTAAAGACAGAATGAAAATAGGTGGAGAATCACATTTCTTAATAATGCCCAAAAGCCCTATAGCCCTTCGGACTAAGTCATGACCATAGGATCTCACAGTGTCGCAATGAGTTAAGGACGAGATAGGGTGTCCAGTCCTATTGGTAGGGATACCTATGCCACCTGTCTTTTTTATCCCAGGCATACTGCTTAGCAAAGCAAACGGTAGGTCATAGACTGGAGCAGACAGACCCTGCTACATCGCGATCGTGAGAACTCTCTTCAAGCGGATCAACAAAGGCGAGATCAGCTCACTTGCCCACCGACTCAATCAATCGGAGGTTTTTCTTCCTTTTCTTCGGAGTGGCAAGCAGCAGAAAGAGAAGGTCCAACTTAGGCGTCAGGCTTGCTTGGGGAAGGGTCATCGTTCTCGGCTGTCCTATGTTTGTTGTACTTATGCAGGAGGAGCTCAACCCCGCTAACGCCGTGTTTTAGGGTTACGATGAGCTGGGGCCTTTGAGAGACTGAGTTGAGAATAGCGCTCGCTATCTTTCCAGCCATAGGTATATCTGCTTACTTATCTAGGAAAAGGTCTTTCTTTCCTTCTGCGGATTCATATACTTAAGACTTTGAAAGAGCTTCCCCAGGTCTACCCCATTTGATTGAAGAGTAAGACTACGTTCCTTTGTTATTGAAAAAGAAAGTCAGGACCTCTTTTCTTCTATCTGCTGCACCTATTTCGGATTCAGCTCGAAAAGCATACTTTTCTCTATATCTATCCGCCATCTGAGAAAAGAAAGTCCTGCTATATATACTGTATTTTATCCAGGACCGCTTGCTTCTGATCCCGCTTTAGAGTCTGTGACGGTTGATGATCCTCAGTCGCAAGGTCTTAAGGAAGAAAGAAGGTCTGATGCCTTTCTACTTTTGAGGGCGGGGAGTTCATGCAAAGGCTTTCAGAATGAAGATAGCGTGGAATATTCTGAAACACAATAATCTCTGATCGGAATTCTTCAAAGAGAGGGTTCTTGCCTCTACGCACTTATGGGATGCTCTTCCTAAAACTGGGCACTAACGCGCGCCTGGGCTAGCATTTGTGCAGTTGCAAAATCCCTAATTTGATTGGTGATGGGGGACTTCTGGCATTGGGGACATGCCTCTCATTGATTCAACCACCCAAGTTCGTTCCCAACCATTCATGAAGTCTTTCTTTATAATAGAGAGTTTCTTCCGCAACCTCACTTCTATAGTAGAGAGTAGCATTCGTAAAACAAACAAATAAGAGAGAGCAGTTTGGGGGCTTTCTAATAATGATCTCTTTAAGCTATCTGGAACAAAAATCACTTTCTTTCTATAGGGAATTTGGTTGCATCCTTTAAGGGGGCGGCTTTCGAGTAGATTTTCCTCTTGTATATCTCATTCTACAGAAAGTTTAAATCATCTTTTCGTCAATAGTGGGATTGCAGGAAGAATTATATATAGATAGGGACTTTTAAAGTCTTTTCAATATCCAAAAGAAGCTGGAATCATAGCTTTCGCATCGGCAAGGAGTCACCTCTCTCACCAGACTCGTCCCTTGTTTTCTTGTATGGGAAACCCATTCTTTAATGAGAGAAAGAAAAGAGTTTTAGAAAAGCCTTTCTCAAGCTCATCCCAGGGATGGATGTAATTCATGCGAGACCAAAGGGAGCCATACCAATACTGGCCTTAAAGCTATTATTGTAGGCAAACTCTGCAAGTGGTAGGTAAGCATCCCAACTACCTGGAAAACCATTAAACAAGCTATTAGCATATCCTCTAATGTTTGTATAACTCGCTCAGATTGTCCATCTGTTTGTGGGTGGAAGGCAGTACTAAAGTGTAGCTTAGTTCCCATGGCTTGTTGAAATCCACTCCAAAATCGCGAAGTAAACCTAGCATATCGGTCAGATACTATGCTTATAGGTACGCCATGCGGCCTCACAATCTCATCCACGTACAACTTAGCAAGTCGCTCAGGAATCCAAGTAGTTCGAATTGGTTGGAAGTGCGTTGACTTTGACTATTGATGAGACAACTATCTATTCTTGATCCATCAGAAAGAAGTCGATATGTATCTGATTACTTCCTTGGCTTCATACTTTCCGAGGTATAGCGCCCCGGAATACCATCGAGAAAGAGCAATAAAACAAGGTGGGAATAAGATCTAACAAATGGGTAGGACAACCAAGAGCAATTCAATGGCTTTATGAGATAATCGGTATACTTTCTGCGTAGGCAGTCCCAGCGGTATCCAATCAATGTAGTCAGCGGAACAAAGGAAAGAGGAATGGGAGAAGTTTTAGAGGAAGATCTAAGTACCGAGAGGGAAATGGAGCTCGAATCAATATCATTCTACACGCACCCACCATTCGATAGCAGCGACCTCACCACGCATCATTACCACCAGCCATTTCACTCGAATCTGTAGTAAGCAATATCCTTCGCAACTAGAGGAGAAATATTCTTATTTTCTTTATCTTTCTTGGCATCAACAACCTTAAGAACCATAGGTGCACCAACCGAGGCAGAGATTGGGGTGCAGTGACCGTACCCGAGATAGATCTGAACCGACGGTTGCGGAGAATAGGTGCAACGGGGATTCTTTTCTTTCGGCTCTCGTCCTTCATTCACAAGTGCCTACTTCTTTCCCTCTATACTTTTCCTACACGGATCGAGGTTCTATTCTTCCCTTTCTGGTTAATAGATGAAAGAAGCCCCATCTTATATAGCTTCTTTTTGTTTGGATGTATCTGCTAATGCGTCTTTGGATGCCTCTGCAGATTCAGGTGCTCCAGTTGCTTTTTTCCAGTGGAAACTTCTGTTCAATATTACTTACCTGTGGAACTATCAAAAGTCTATTCCTTTGATTCGACGGATGAAAGAGCGCATAATTCATATGTTGCTTCTTTGGACGCGGAAGGATCAGGATCCCTTGTTTCGGTAGAAAGAAGATCTGTTGTTGGTTAGTAAGTCATGGGTGAGTAAATAAAAAGTAGAATATGACATCATTTTAAGCTGTTGGGTACGAAACTAGACGTTCCTTCGCCTCTTCTTCTTTTTGTGCCACATTCAAGCAAGAAAAAAGCTACTCTTCTTAGCAGTTGAACAAGTGAATGGAATGATTCTTCCCCCGAGGGTGACTTCACTACCTGGATCCTCATCTCTTGAACTCGTTCTGGCAGCTAGTTGAATGGCACCGGCATCTCATCTAGTCTAGATCGATTCCCTAAGAGTTTCTTCTCTATAAGGCGATTTGGCCCATTTTATCTTTCCTCTTTCTCTTCCCTGGAAATAAGGCAAGCCTTTCTTTATCACGACGGCCTTCCTTTATTCGGAATGAATTCGTCTCAAAAGAAAGAGCTAGCGAACCACACCAATTCCATTCCATTTCTCTCAGACAGAGCAGGATAGCTGCCATCAAGCTGCCCCTTTAGAGCGAGGGCGAGACCAATGCTATCAAGAAGAAGGAAGAATAGCCTTTATGCCTTAAGCCTTGAGCTAAATCATTGACCTTGCGCCTGGTTTGATTATAGGACATTGCCGCATTTCATCTCAAAGAGGATCTAACTCTTTCTTTCGGGAAAGGGAAGGTTTAAATCCTTTCCTGAGCGTGATGCCACTCCTTATCCTTACTACAGTAAAAGTCTATGCAGTAAAAGTAGCTACTTTTGTTTTGCTTTCTTTTACCCCAAAAAATTGGATAAGTAAGACATCTGCCATAGACGTCAGGTCTGTGTTCAATCGAGAGAGGTACACGTTGTCCTTTATCTGGTGTGCTTCCTTCTTCTAGCTATGATCCCATCGGTATAGTAGGATGATTACCTTCGCACACTTACTAATCTTAAAAAGGCAAGGAAGAAGCGAAAACATGGTTTTCATGTGATTAACTTAGGGAAGATTCCTAGCTACTTAGAAGGCATCGTTTCAGTGGTAACAGTATTGCCGGCTTCAAAATCGACGAGGATTTTCATTTAAAGCCCGCCCTATCACTATATCTTTATAACGAGCTAATATCCTAAACGGTGGGCGTGGAGAAGAGCATGCCTATTTCCTACTTTGAGGAGAAAGCTCTGGTCGAGCACTACGATGACAGGTAGTCATTTTCCCAGACGGTTTCGAGTAATCAAACCATGTTTGTCTAAAAATAATTAAACGACACGACCTACTTCATTAGGCATACATATTTTCCGAGTAGAATGAATACTTTAACCTATGACCTGAAGACTCGGGATAGATTTTTGAGTACGAACGAACTGCTCGAAAAAGGCACGTAGGCTAATTATAAGATTAGCTGTTTTACTTTAGAATCACAACCAGTTCCAGAGTTCATGAGAGCTTATCCTTTCCTTTTTTAGACACAAACCGATGATCTTTTGCTCCCTAGAGTAAAAAGTAAGGAAAAAGAGGAGTTGAGAGGGCGTCGTCAACCCGGGTTTTTTATGAAAAAAATTATCTGTCGACAATAGAATAAAAATGACAGATCGAGCGAGAGGTTGAGCGTTGAACCATTTCAAGGAGCCAGAATCCCAAAATGAACGGCGGCTCCTTCCCGAAGGTTTCAGATTGTAAAAAGGATAAAAATTTTCAATGCTTTAAGCACTCGCTAGCCCTTATTGACGATCGAGTTGGGAAGAGAGTGGCAGGTGAGCATGCCGACGATGGGTAGAGGCCCTAGTATAGGTAAGCCCGAAAGGCTGCCAAGACTAGGTAGGGGTACTACTAAATCTACGAAGGAAGGCCTCTATCTATCAGGCTAACAAATCTGCTTCTCTATGGGAAAAATCGAAACAGCTCGGGGAGAAAGCCCCCGAACCCTCTCTTCTTTTTCCTTGTGTTAGACCGTTCGTGACCCATACGTCTGAGACGGCGAGCTACTACTTAGAAGTACTATTTCTAAACGAACTATCTGAATGGAAAGGTCCTTCATTCCATTTCTTTATTCTGAACGGAGTGAGGGTTTTCAATCTTACTGACGGCACGAAGGAGATTATAGACCAACTAATGGACTAGTTTAAGAAAGAAAGGGATTCTACCACACACAGCTTGCTTCGAGACTGAAAGGAAAAGTGATCCTATTCCTCACTGCTCAGCTGCCTTGGTATCCGTGTTAGGAAGTCAAAAACACTCCTCTCCTTGCCGCTGCCAAAGATGTATGTTGAAGTCTCGGAAACATGTTTAAGTCATTGACATTTATCGGAGAATCGACAGTTCGTCTTGTCTCGGGGAATCCTAGATCAATCATAGATCTGGGCGGAAGCGCCCTTCCCTAAGCCATAAGATACCTTCTCCTAATCATCGGCGTGACACCTATTATTTAGTTTCTCGAAAGATGCAGCTACAGCCTTTTCGGCTTCGAAAGGCATTGTTGAAATTACACAGCGAACTCGACCAACAAAGGATGACAGTACTTGAACCTCACATTCGCGAAAAAGCTGGTAACATGACCCTATAGCAAAGGGGAGAACCCCATAGGTCTGCATCTGCATTTAGCATTGCCTTCACCTTTCAATGGATTGGCTGCAGTAGCGGTTCCCTCTTAAGAAGTTCGATCAATAGTCTTATGCCTCGTATCCTTCAAGTGTTTTCCGGCAGAAAAGGAAAAGGCTTAAAATACACCTTTCAAGGGTCAGTTTTCTTATGGATTTGACATCTTGTCTTGCGTGTGCCGTCTTGTTAATAGCGAATGAAGTAGAACCAGAATGAAGGGGCGATGATCCGCCCACACACATTGGTAGTAGGAGAGGCAGCCACTTGGGGCCTATCCATTCCATACCCAAACGCAACTCAGAATGGCTATGATTAGTATAGTTAACCGCCGGTGCTACTTCCTTAGTGAAGTATCCCATTCCGACTTCTGTAGGGTTTGTTTACCGATCACAGTTTAAGCATTGCACCTCACTAGGACGGTTTTCTTTCTTCCCTTAGAGTCCTTCTAGCGGGTCTTAGTGCCTTTCTCTCTTCCACAAGAGAGAGGTAAGATCTTACCAAACTTCAAATACATACTTTTTTTAAAGAATTGGATATAACAAACTACTTACTTTATTAGCATAGAATTACCTTCAATCTCTTCTCTTCTGATGGAGATTAGGAGTCAAGCCCGTAAAGATCCTAAACGAATGGCAAAAGTCCCTTGTATTTATTCGGCCATCGAAAAGGCAAAAAGCAAAAATACCGACAGATGGGATCGCCCGAAAGAGGATTGAAGGACGTAGAAATAAAGTCCAAAATAAAAAGCGTCAAAACAGACATCTACAAGTACAAGGAACCCCAACTACAAAACGTCCAACAAGTGGTTCAAACCACGATAGCATGCTTAGCTATAGTAGGTGCAATCAAGTTAGGGGTGGGACCTACTAATGACAGAAGTAGGAAGGGCGATAGAAGCAGGTGTACAGAGTGGGACCATGGATGCCATAGCACCGATAATCGAAGGGGGAAATAGAAAGGGCGGGAACTGACAACAGCGGGATCAAGATCCTAATAGGAAGTGCTCTCTTAGTTATCGCACTAACAGCGGCAGCCATAAAAGAATTAGGCATTCATTCTTTCTTTCCTAACTCTCTGATAAAATGTGATGTGACTAATGTTAATGTAGATGAAGAAAAGAACGAAAGGGTAGAGTCTCTTTTTCATATAAAAATATGTACTTTCTTCCAGTCTTGGAATGTAGTGAAGGCTCTGATCTGAGCTCTTCAAGCTGGATTCGTCCTTTCCTGCCTCAAGGGAGACCTATGAGTCCAATTCATTTATACTTCACTCTTTTGGAAAATAGTGGCCAGTTATCTCCAATAGAAAGTTTCCAGGGACAAAGGGTCCGACAAGGAACGAAGTCGCTCGACTGAAAGGTACGAGCGTAATGCCTCTCAACCTCTCCTTTGTTCCTAGCCACATAAAGCACCTGACACGCTGAGGAATTTTTGCTCGCCATATTGCCTTCCAAACAGTCCCTGCACTACCACCTTCCAGTTTAGAAATGGCATCATAGGCTGACTTCATAGAGAACTCACCATTGGATGCTCCCGACCAATAGATAGCATCCTCATATTCATCATTTACAAGAACATTTATCGCTGCAATTCTATGGACCACTTCATCAGGGAGAATATGCTGAAATTCCTCTCACTTCCACTGATTATTCGATCCTCATAAATCCGCTATTTTGGCTTGAAGTTTTGCTTGATCAACCGGGCCAAAAGCATACTCCAAGAGTGGTTTATCCATGATCCAACGATCTAACCAAAATCTCGCCAGCTTGCCATTCCCTACCACCCACTTCACCGCTTCATTCACCTCGTTCCAGCTGTTCACTATTCCCTTCCAAACATAAGAAGCTCCCTGAGTAGGTTTCTCCAGTTGCACACCTCGGCTAGGCATGGGATATTTATTATGCAGCACTATCGTCCATAATCTATCCTTTTCCATGAAGAATCTCCAACCCACCAAAGAGGCTTTATTCATTTCAGCCCTTTTTCGAAAGCCTAGGCCCCCTTGATCCTTCGGTTTTAAAATCTCATCCCAGCTTACTAGGTGCACCTTCCTCTTTCCCTCTGACTCCCCCCATATAAAAGCTCGACTCTGCCTATCTAGCTCCTCACACACCGAGAGAGGCATTCTCCTAGTTTGCATGGTGTATGAGGGGATTGCGGATAGAACTGACTGTTGAAGAGTTATTTACTCGCCCAGCGAGGGATAGTTGCCGTGCCTTCCACCCCAGTCCTTTCAATCAGAAAGACAAATAAGGAGATGATTAGTCTCTCGTTGAAGGTTTGGCTTGACTCTGTTCGCTGAGCTCTTCGCCTTGCCTTTGTCGGATGGGGATTGGTTACATGTCATGTGCATTCTTATTTAGCGCGCTATGGTGAGTCCACTACTGAGTGAGCAGCCAATTTTGGATACTCCGAGAAGTGAAAGAGGGCTTTTGCTTCCCTAAAAGAGTTTTCTTCTTTGCTTATCAAAGGCAGGAATTGGATTGGATAAAGCGTAAACTCTGGAGGCGTAACCTCCGAGGGTTAGGTTCGTAGCAACTAAAGAGGTTTTCAAGGTACAAAAAATGGTCTGGTTTAGACTAAAAAGAAAAGGCTTCGGGCCTATCTAACTTACTGTTAGCTAGCTTTGCCACAGCAGTACTCCTACTTCCAGATCCAGAAAGATTTGAAACAGCAACATTATATTATAGTGGCATAGTGAAACCCCCGATGAGGTTAAAGTAAAAGAAGATCACCGTCTCCTTACCTGTCCACGTTACGGTCGAAAGAGAAACCCTTATGAATGAATGAAACCCTGTTCGGCTCGGAACCGGTACCCTCTTTTGAAGAGCCTTATTCGGCTGAATCAGCAGATTGGAAAGGCGGGGATCCAGCTGCTGTATCCGACAAGGATCGAAAAAGGCTGGCTGGCTTGGATTGTCTCGGGCTGTTAAGAATGATATAATTCTCGAGGCGGAGCGGAGACTTTACATTCTTTTGTTTACGAAGGTGGTTTGCCAGGATGATCTACTATTTGCATAGTTGGAGTGGAACAAAAGATGCGAGGATTGGGGAGCACCCACCTCTTAACGGGCGGCTGGGAGCGGATCTTGCTACGGATGGAAGGCTTTAATTAAATAAGACTGCCGTCTCTAATTTCCTTTCTTGAAACCATCCCCTTGCACTCCTCACGCAACATTAGAGGGCCGGGCCCCCTTCAAACGGAGGCTGGCAGGGAACGGATTCCTATGCCTCGAGAGCTGGGAAGTTTTGGGTTGGGCTCTGCCCCCATCTAAAGCACAGACAGGCTATGAGACCGACCTGGAAACAACGGTTTCTGAGAGCTCCCAATGTAACAACCTGAGATCCTGTTTCAAGGGTGGTGTGAGCTAGAGACATCGTCAATTACATTTCTACCTCATTTTGCACTTTTGTTGCTTTGAAGATCATCGTCTAGTTTTGTTAGAGCAGGTTCAATACCCTCGATTCGACGAGACTCGTCGAATTTAGTTGTGTTCTTGTGTAATAGTAACTCTCTGGAAGTAGCCCCCCTTTTTTACTTTAAGTCTGGCTTTTCGACCTGGAGGAGAAAGCGACAGCTACATGGGCAAACCTATCTTGTGCACGTATCCGTGTAGAACTCGACATACAGGAGGCTCCCAATCGATTCACTAAGCTAGTTACCAGTACCCCGACAGCTGCCACCTGATCAAAGCGGGAAAGCTGGAACCGTGCCATCTTTAACCACAGCTCTATCTCTTGTTTTGGTTTTGTGCCCTTTAGGCATCTCTAAAGGGATGACCAGTATCTTTCTTTGAATCAATATTTACATATAAGAATTTGTGGACCAGGCAGATGCAGGCAATTAACGATCTTACAGGTATATGCCATAGGAAGATGTAGCTTATGAATGACTCCTATTTGTAGTGTAGCTCCACCTGGAAAACTGGAGCTTTTATGTATAGCTAGTCTGAAAACTGGTCACTAAGTCAGAGTGCCTGCTCAGGTAATGAAAGAGTTGTGCTTCCCACAGGAATCACCCTTAGCGGGCTAGAGTTAAACCATCTGCCTCCTTCGACTGGAGGTCAATAGCGGCTTCCAATTGGAAGGGGAACTGACACAAAACTATGAATAGATCCCTGGTTGAACGGCTCACCGTTGATCCACCAGCCATCTACGTCCCACCCGACCGCAGTGGAAAGAAAGGTTTCAGTCAGTTAGCTCAATCATAAATAGATAAAGCGACGAGTGGGATAGGAACCTGATTCTCCACCGATGGAATATGACCAAAAACCACTGGGAATTTCACTTCAAAGGTGGGTTCCCGGAAGGGATATGCCATACATTTTTGGTTATCTCTGCAACTCCTACTGCCGCTGCAACAGAATTTAGTTGAAAGCTAACCGTCCCAATCAACTCGATCCACGCTTTCTTTTGAGTCAATTCGACATTCCTCGGCCTGATCTTAAATCTTAGGGTGCTATCAGAGCCGCAGGGGATGAGAATTCATCTATTGATTTCACATGCACCTGAATCTATCTATTGAGAGGATATTTTCAGTGAAAGCCGGGAGTGGGAACGCAGCAAGGTCATCCTCTCTTTTGAAACAACCATTTTAGTCTTATTTACTTCCTAAGTGGGGTCCTCTCACCTGTGCTCACTTCCGTTTTAGAAGTAAGATTGGATTTGAAATTGGTGCTCAACAGAAGGGTTCCAAACCTGCCTTAGTCTCAGTCTCAAATAGGGCGCAAGCTAAGGACATTACTATATGAATGAGACTTCATCCTTATCACAAGCGATACCTCAAATTCCAAAAATGCTCCTCTAGTCCCGAGCTTGGTAAATAACGCCGTGGGAAATCAAAACTTTCTTCCGGCCTTTAAGTGATAGGGAGGAGTCACTCTTGCGTTCTCTCTCTTAGGTGGGTCAGTCTCGCTCTCTCTTGTCGGTAAGTATATCTGTCCTGGTATTGCTGTCGTGCCGTTCCAGTAGTGTTTGTGAATTAGTAGTTTTGAGGGGGGAGTGCAAAAAAGGAAAAAAAAGACCGTAGCCAAAAGCAAGGGATTCCCGGGGCCCGAACGAGAGCGAAGGCGGCAGGGCAGGTATTCTCATAGAAGAAAGAAAGGAGAACAGGCAGGGAGGTAAGAACGAGTAAGACTAGGTTATAACAACACAACAGAGGTTAGACAGCTCTTACCGGAGGAAGAGCTTTCGGGTCACCCGTCCCCTTGACACAGACACGAACTAATCCTTCTCTCTCTCGAATGTATGCCCGGTTTTCGTCGAATCTTTTTGATTACCTTCGAAAACAAAGCGGAATTCCGTCTTGACATGATGAATAGTGGTGCCCACCAGCAGAGCGTAGTCCTTGTTTATAAAAAGGTAGTATATGCGATCAATTTGAAATAAGACCTAGGAAAAAATCTAGACCAAAGAGCCCCAACTCATATCATACCAAGAATTTGCCATTGACCTAATCAAGCGCTTTAGGGTTAATCGAGGATATGTAGATTTGAGTCCTATATCTATTCGATGCCTTATGTCTTTTCACCATCCATTTGGATTAATGGCGATTAATGAAAAATATCCTTTTAAAAGATTTTCCTTATTAATTCGAATTGGTGGTGGAGGATATAGAGTGCTGGCAAGGCTGGATCACAAGCGATCTCGGCATTTTTACCATATCTTCGCTATGTATCCTAAAGCCCGTGGTTCAAGTGATTATCCATTTGAATTATGGCTTGGTCGAGTGAGCTTTCGCTTCCTTTAAAGGCTATCTTGTTAATTATTTCAACAATAAATAAGAGATGCGCTCAAAAGATTTGAAAGTGACACCTGATGAGTTCTTTCCCACCGAGAGGGTCCAAGACTTCCTTGAGTGGAGTTTACTACGTAATTGGATAAAAGAGTGATTGAAGTACGTTCACTGGTACTGGAGTGTAGCACACTCACCTGATGTACACTTAGAAAATTTCTTCAAAGCTCCCTTTTATGAAACTTCCTTGAAGTCCAAACTCGAGAAGAAAGAGCTCTCTCGATTTGGTCTTATGTGGAAGTGTTATGATATGGTAGCTGAGAAGGGTGTTACTTGGAACCCTCTGTGCTTACAAGAACATCTCCCAGGATATCTGAGAATGTTACTAGGTAGAAAATCCGGTAATTCTTTCTTGGTTGAGCCTTCTGGTCTAACCCGCTTGGAAAGGAACCTAAAAAAAAAAGATCTTTTTATTGTTGATCCGAATTATCAATCTCAGGTGAGTAGACTCTGAAAAATTTCCAAATCATGTCTTTTTTTTTTGAATATCCGGTACTGCTTCTTGCGCGCATGGACCCGCTCAAGTATCTCTTCGAAAAGCCGGTTGTTTCAGGCCGAATTTCTAGGTAGCAAATCTTGTTGTCAGAGTTCGATATCATTTATGTCAGCTAGAAATCGATGTTAGGACAAGCTATTGCTAATCACCTTGGACGTCACCCTTTACCATGTTACGAGCCGCCCATGATGGATTATTTTCCGGATGAAAAAGTCTTTTTTTTACACTGACATTGAGTATAGAAAATTGGATCTTTTTTTGACCATGTACTTGGATGGAGCTTTGAATTCGAAAGGGGAATGGCATTGGGATGGGGTTTCCTACGACCAAGAACATCACTGAGTATGAAGCATTCATTGCATTGCCGGACTTCGAGCTGCACTCTGCCTCGATGTCCGACACTTGAAGGTCATAGCAGATTCAAAGCTGGTGATCAGCCAAGTTCTGGGTGAATGGAAGACTAAGGACCCACGCAAGGGTCCCTTATAAAGAAATGTCAATCGAGCTCATCAAGCAATTCAAAGAAATAACTTTTACCTGAGAATGCATAACCGGTTGGCTGATTCTCTGGCTACGCTAGCATCAATCCTTCAACCCTGCAGCAAAGCATGGAGTCTTTCGTTGTGGAAAGAATGGATGCCCCAGCAACGGACACCATTTGGCGAGATCAGGAAAATTCTATATCACGGGTCCCAGAAACTCACTAATTCCAATGCGTCCTCGAAAGAAGAGCCCTATTAGAGAAGGGCGAGAAGGCAAAAAATTCGATTATGACCCCTTGCAGAAAGACCGGCCGAAGAAGAATATGAAGATGCCGGGAACCTGTGATAAAACGATATCCAAAATTATCAGAAGGAAAAGTTCATCCCAGATTTTCCCACACTTCAACAAAGGAGAGCATTGCGTGACCTCTCACGTCGCTTTGTCATGTTATAGGACGTTTTGTACAAGCGATCTTTCTACAGTGTACTTTTCAGGTGCAACACTCGAGAAGAAGGATATTTTGTCTTATAAAGTAAAGGAAGCACACTCCAGCATCTACGGTGGTCATGTCAATAGTAAAATGCTGGCCAAGAAGATATTGCGTCAAGGATATTATTGGCCAACAATGGAGAGGGACTGTTAAAATGTTGTGATAAAATGCATGAAATGCCAAATCCACGCCGATCTCGTTCGGACACCCTCATCATCTCTCCATACGTTGAGAGCTCCGTGGCCATTTTCAATGTGGGCATTTGAGATTATTGGACCATTCACCAAGACTTTTGAAAATACAAATAGACCGGCATTCATCCTCACAGCCACCGAGTACTACACAAAATGGGCCGAAGCAAAGGGACGAAGTGACTCGACTGAAAGGAGAGGGAAGGAATAGCCCGAAAAAATACTATCATTAACAAGACGAAAGGCTTTTCGCTGAATTTGCTGCTGTTTCCGCATAACATAAGATGAATGGGAAGCTCAGTCAGCTATTCGTCTTTCCGTGACATGGCTAAGATGTTAGTATTGCGAAATTGCGAAATATCATATTCTATGTAGTAAGTTACGCTGAAAAGTCTGATTTAAAATTCAAAGTCTTATTTCTTTAGTACCGGTAAAAGGATGCTTAACTGCGAGACAAACAAGTCGAGCAGATACGAAAGTAGGACTTAGTGATCCGGCGAAAGCGGTTACCTGGTGGTAGGGCCGTCCCTAAACGGATCAAAGTGACCCCGGGGATAAAAAAAAGGCTAATACTTTATAAGAGACCACATCGATGTCGACTCATCGCATCCTGGAGGTGAACAAGCTTCCAAGGTTGGGGCCGTGAGTTGGGTTTCTTGAACTCCTAGTAAAGGCGAACAGCTATTTCAGGATTATATAAGCTATAAGCACTGAAGTGCGAAACTAACTTAAAGATAAGATTTCCCATCCGTTAGAAGTAGTGCGTAATTTTCCTCATTTTCGCACCAAAACCTACTAATTGTTCTAGGATAGATTAGGAAGGGTTTGATAATATACCACCCAATACCCAACCGCAAACGAAAATGAAGGAGCCGGTGAACTTTTTCATGTTGTGTTACCAACAATAAGGATCCACATTTAAAAATGAGTGGGCAATTGCACCCTAGAAAAAGTGGGATCCGAGCAGAAAAGCTCGCCATCTAGCTTAATTGTGAATGGTAGAGAAAGGATAGCAGCGGCGAACGCTTCGACCAGGATACGGAAATTATGGCCATTATTTTTGTTATGAGGATTATGACTACCGAAGGTGGCTGGTCTTTCCTTCTTCTACCGCTTCGCTTCATCTCTTGCGTCGAAGATGGTTTGGTACTTTTCATCATATAAGCTAAGCCGAATGCCCCGCGTCGTCTTTTTACTTATTTATTATGGATGAAGACGGAATTGGCTGCTTGGCAAGTCAGCATGAAGCTTTGGCTCTCAGTCATATCTTTCTTCTCCCCGGGGAGTGAAGTTAGCATAGAGGGAAGGGGATACCATAAATCAACTCTGCTACAGGCTATTCAGCTAACCTTTTATAAAAATGTCTTAAATAAGAGAAGCAAGCCTCAGAACGAATAAAGAAAAAGCAGAACTTGCGTAAGATAGAAAGATCGATTATCCCATTTCTTGCGGGGACCTACTCTCTTTTCTAAATCCAATCAATAGCCCTGTTCACCATAAGGAGTGTGAGCGCAAAACATTTCGGAGATACCAATAGGATGATTCACCTCTTATTCAACCAAAAAAAATGGGTGCTTCTACTTCACTTCGAAAAGAAAAAAGTAAGCAAAATTAATTTCAATCAAGAAACGAGCAAGAAAGGTTATCGTATCATCCATGGCGAAGTGCTATCGTATATAATAGAACGGTTGCATTTAGGAGTGATCTTTCACTCCTTCTTCAAGCCAGTGGTGATCTCACTTTCGAAAGAAAGTTTCGATGCGTCAATGTACATGTAGTCGATAAGGAAAAAAGATATGGAAAGTGTGCCGTGAAGGTGGTTTAAGATGATGTTACGCAGCGTTCAGAACCAGCCTTGAAGTGAAATTGAAGAAAGAGAAGAGAACATGAAAAAGATTTTTTCAGCTATATGTTTTTGCTTTTTGAGATTTCTGATTACTTTCACCGTATTGTTGATAAGTCAAGGCCTTGGGGACTGGGCCTTGACTTGGTGCCCCCTATGGTTTCTATTTGTGGAATGGATCGATTTTTTACTTTCAACCATGGATGGAGTTCCTCTTTCCTTCGGAGGAAATGGGAGTGGTGGTACTAGCTCATCGAAGCGGCCGCAATTTGATCTCAATTTGCCGCCTCAAACAGATCCGGAACCCGCGCCCCTTGAACCATCCTCGGAGGAGGAAGAAAGTCGAAGGGAACGGGAGCTTCGGGCCTCCAAGGAGTATAAAGCTGTCGAAAGACACAACGACAGGCGTGACACACGCATCAAAGAGATCCGCCAACGAGCGAAGGAAATCGCTCAGGAGAGGGGATTCAACCCCGACAAATGCGATGCGGTGGAAGACGCCGCAGACTATGTGGCCAGTCACGCCGAAGAGTTAGCCGAAGGGGAACAACTCCGCTATCTAACGAGGTTAAAACATAGCCTAGAGAACTTGAACAGTCATACCTGGGGTCGCATCTTAGAAGAAGTCAAAAGATGGAGACCCTAACTATAGTATAGTTAGTCTGGTTTGAGGACCCAGAAAAGGGGAAGGACGTTGCACACCCCACAAAGGAAAGGGCTCGTCGAAGGAGATGCATTTCAGGTACTGGTAGTACTGGACAAGCTCTCAGGGAATAATCTCTTTCTTATTTCTGCCTTTCTTTCCCATGACGACTAGGAACAGGCAAATAAAAAATTTCACTTCGAATTTCGGACCTCAACATCCTGCTGCTCATGGTGTTTCACGATCAGTATTGGAAATGAACGGAGAAGTGGTGGAACGTGCGGAACCACATATTGGATTACTCCAGTGCGGCACGAAGCCGCTGACGCCGAGTCGGCTCCTATGCCGCTAGCTATGCCCTGCTTGGTCCCCCGGCACGGTGAAGGTTCCGTAGCGCGTCATGAGCACCGGGCTAAGTGGCGGTTGAGCAACTCAAGGGAACCGCCCTACCTTACTACAACATAGGGACAGAAGGGAGAAGGTTGTGAAGGTGGCCTCGTTATCCACACCTCCGGTCGGATGAATGGAGGACCGACCGACCCGGGTTTTCATGAGCGTTGGCGGGTCCTGGAGTGCCTGTCAAGGGCGCTAGCGCATACCCCGGGGTGATCATCACCACCTGCACCTCACATCTCGGCACAGTGGAACGTGTAACCCGCCTGCTGTCCCATTCAACTACATTTGTTCCTGTAATCCATATCCTAACAAAACGCAGCAGCGAGGGACAATCCGCCCATACAGCTAGCGGGGAGGATGGCACTACTGGCAAAGACCGTCTGGCGAAAAGGCCGCAGGCGCGAAGCGTGGTAGGCCTGCGCCGGGAGAGCATAGCATAGGGAGGAAAGGGAGCCCGGACGGTGGAATAGCCAGGGGAGGCCGGGTCATTTGACGGAAATGGAAGGCTTTTACCCCTCAACGAGAAAGAAGGCCCTATGGAGTAAAGGGAAATGCATGAATTCTTGGAAAAAGAGGGAGCGAGCCTATATAAAAAATGGTTGAAAGCAAGCCAATTCAATGAATAGATAGAGTCAACGGTACGACAGACAGCGCTGCCTACACGCGAATTAGCTTCCGAGGTCGAGCAGTCTCAATTTAACTACCGGATTTTCGAATGAATGCTGGGCTGGGCCACCTCGAATGGCGTGAGCCGCATGCGGGGAGACCCGCACGTACGGTTTTTAGGGGGATCTGGTCGAAAGACCGGCCGGCGCCCACCCGACTAGAGGGACTGAGAAATTAATAGAGTACAAAACTTATCTTCAAGCTTTACCTTATTCTGATCGTTTAGAGGGCGATCGCGGAGTCACTGAATGAAGTCCTCCGTTTCTTTCGGAGGTGCTGACCTGCAGCGAGGCAGAGATGACTAAGTGACATATGGAATATGGCGACGACAACAGCATGTCGTAGAAGGAGATAACAGGTGGAGCCAACGACCCACTAAGACTAACGTATCTACAACTACATCCCCGAGCGGCAGTCAAACGGAGGCGTGAATGCAAGATGCCAGCGGAATGATCGGCCGGACAGAGGCTAGGGCTGCTTCCTTCCCACCGCGTCCTTCCTTGTGTGTCGGAGATATAAAGCGAGTGCACCGGAAAAGAAGGGGAACTGGGTCGATCTATTCTATGGCGAAGCATCCGAAGCATAACTGCACACTCACACGATCTTTGCCGAGAGATAGGAGCATTCGGTGGAACCGGTGAACTACACTTGCTTCTGGATAGATGTGTGGGACAGAGGGCTCGTGGTACCTTCTGCCCACCCTTCCTCCTCTGCTTTGAGAACCGTGTGAACGGAGAGTGGGCAGAAGGGAAGGAGGTCCTCATACGGAGTCGCTCGCACACTTACTTGAGCAGTGCGGGAGACTGGGGAATGGGTCGAGTAAACTCCCCTGGGCCGGAAAAATAACAGACGAAGCTTTACAAGGATAGGGCTTTGATTTGATTGGTATTGATTTATTCTTACTGATAGGAAAGGACGGCGCCTGGGTATGTTATAGAAAGGGAAGGCAGAGGTAGTACTTCGAATGGCGAAGAGAGGCGGCTCGGCAGGGAAGGAATGGGAAATCGTCAAGGATGACTTCTTTGTTGGCGAAACGAAGGTCGCGCTAGCGCCAGTGATTCTCTGAGCCGGTCTGGATTTCCAACGCCTCGGGAAACTGGTCGAGATAGATGACAGCACCTTTTTCCTCTCTTCCTTACCGGGAGGGCAATCTTCTCTTATGGCCTTCACCTCCCGCCCGGCCCGGAAATAGAACCCAGCCCCCTTCTGATCCATTCATTTCTGCAAGCAGGCGCTCTCAAGAGCCCTTCTATTGCATAACCTACAAAAGCTATAAGCAAAGTACCAAAGTGGTTGCGGGAACGATACGCTTTGGTTACCGGCGAACGCTTCGAAAGGCGACCCGCTTTCAATACTAGTTCTTACCTTACGATGCCATTTTTCCAATATCATTAAATAGCAAATAGCATGGCCTGGGGCTAAGGTAACTCAAGTGGGAGAGCCGTGTTATGGGTGACCTTATTGCACGGTTCAGAGAGCACTTGTGTATGTGATGCAAGTGAACGTGTACGAAAAAGCTGTCGTAAAGTTTCGTTGTTCGTTCCGTCGTCGACCCTATCTATGTTTCTACGATGGCCCAAGAACACGCTCATTCTTCAGCCGTAGAGAAACTTTTGAATTGCGAGGTACCATTACGAGCTCAATATATACGAGTGTTATTCCGTGAAATAACTCGAATTTCAAATCATTCACTTGCTTTAACTACTCATGCTATGGATGTGGGAGCATCAACTCCGTTCCTGTGGGCTTTTGAGGAGCGGGAGAAATTGTTGGAATTCTATGAAAGAGTCTCGGGAGCCAGGATGCATGCCAGTTTCATACGACCAGGTGGAGTGGCACAAGATCTGCCTCTTGGCTTATGTCGAGATATTGATTCCTCCACACAACAATTTGCTTCTCGTATCGACGAATTAGAAGAGATGTCAACCGGCAACCGTATCTGGAAACAACGATTAGTGGATATTGGTACTGTCACTGCACAGCAAGCAAAGGATTGGGGATTCAGTGGTGTAATGTTAAGAGGTCGTGCGACATGAAGACATTGATAGCAATATGGGGGAAGTTCCCATCAGGCAACAAAGGTTCCGCCTGACCCTACTTAAGCATGCATATTATGTCAGTGAAGACTTGGTGTGAAGCCTTGGAGCTTACGTTAAAAGAGCAAAAGGCCCGGGGCTAGGGTGAGCTGAGGGGGGACAGCGTAAGTGAGCGAATGTGTGTAAGCCCAGTCAAACATGACTGTTCTAGGAGGGGCGGGCCACCCACCTTCGAATGATGTTGGTCCTACGGACCGTGAACAGATTCGCCTATGGCCTCTGGGCATGTCGGAACCGCATGAGTTCACCGGGGTGGAGCACGGTCCGCCAAAATCGGCATAGGTTAGGTGCTATTGATGGAACATGGTAAGCCTATCTTTCTCCATATGGAAGTGCCGCGGGCACATAGAGATGTGGGTAGAGGAAGCCTCAAAAAGCGAAGGCCGAGCTGTAGGTCACGTGACCTGCACCGAGTTGGTGGCTGACTGGGCTTTTTCCTTGATCAAAGCAGATCAGCTCGCCTTCTTCTTATCCAAAAGTCAGTCGAATCGGGCGGCCCCCTGCCGCCTATTCCAACTGTTTAGGAGCGGGATCCGCCCAAGAACGACCAGTATTGTGGTGGTACGGAAGGCACGGACTCCGCGAACGTCCCGCGCCCCTTTACGGAAAGAAAGTCTCAACCAGAACCACATTCCTTTTGCGTGCGGATGTAGCTAAGTGTCTGACTCTATTGGTCAAAGTTTCCTGCTGTTGGGGCCGGTGCTCGTTTGCGCGCGCGTGAACCAACCCAACAAAAGGAAAGGATGCCTCTCGGGGCATCTGAGAATGATTCGAGCTGTATGAAGGGAAACTCTCACGTACAGTTTGTTCTTTTTTTTGGGGGGGGAGGAGCCCGACAGGGTCCCCCCACTGACTTGGCCCCGGCCTAAGTGAAAGTGAAGTGGTGGGCCTACCCATCCCAACCAGGGGTATGCTGGGATTCGCGAAGAGCAGCACCTTACGATGTTCATGACCAATTGGATCCTGACGTACCAGTAGGTACCAGAGGAGATCGCTATGATCGTTACTGTATCCGTATTGAAGAGATGCGACAAAGTGTTCGGATCATTGTGCAATGTCTTAATCAAATGCCTAGTGGCATGATCAAAGCCGATGATCGTAAGCTATGTCCTCCATCACGATGTCGAATGAAACTTTCCATGGAATCGTGCGCCGTGTGAAACGTAGATTATCGCCGTTCTTAACCGAGACTCAGGTTAAGCTCCGTCTCGGAACCTTGTGGGGTTAGGAGTAAAGCATCCCGAGGTTGGCGCATCTCGTTGGGCGTGGAGAAGCATTGGGAACCCCAATTTCTTTCTTCGGAGCCGTTTCTTTTCCCGTCCCCCCGCCCCGGCATAGCGCTTCGCTCCCGGTTCGTCGGAAGAATCAACTGACTTCTCCCTTCTTCATTGATCTGGGGGAAAAGAAATCATCTACCAGTTGGGAAGCTAGACATCAAGTAAGTGGCTTGATGAGGATAACTAAGCTGACACGCCGGAGTTGGCTGCTGGCACAACAGGGTGGTGCCTTACCGCACCGCAGGCGAACGCGCGGTAGCGTTCGTGGTGGTGCTTCAGGATTCCAATGTACTGCGTCCAAGATCAGAACGAGCTTGCCGGTGGACCACTGCCGTCCCATTCTTGAGTGAGCTGGAGCGCAGCCATCTTATCCACTGAACTAGCTAGAAGCTATCGCTTCGGGTCGAAGCACTAAAAGAAAAGGCCCGGGAAACGCGGCGGCATAGGAAGCACGGGACCCCCTACTAGTAAAGGGAAAACGGAAGTGCGCTCCTGCGCACCAGCGGAAAAGGCCCTTTCCCCTTTCTCTAATAATAAGGTAAGCTTCATAGCTCCAACCTATACTAAGGACTTTGGTTGCCCTTAGTATAGGTTGGGTTGCTGGATACGGGATCCTCGTAGTAGGCTGGACCAACATCCAGCCGAGAGAGGGCAGCCTTTAGAAGCAACAGGTTGGGAAACCAAGAGAACGCTTCGCGTTTTCTTATCTTCTTCCCGCCCTAGGAGCAGGATTAGAACAAAAAGAGGGATTAGATTGACCCAATGATAAACCACTAACACCTTCCTCGTTGGGGCTCCGGGCACTGGGAAAAGAAACGGCTCTAGCGACGGGAAACCGGCCACTAGTTACAAAGCTCAAGGTATCGAGAGGGCTATCACAGTCAGGTGCGAAGCAATTACCCCCTATTTGTAAAGTACCCCTCTTCATATTTAGGGGGTTGAGGCGAGAAATGGCTTGATGAACCCTTCCCTTCGCCACGCACCGGCCCCATTCACTTGCTTATCGTGGAGGCTGTAAGTATACAGTCCCCCACAACTATTCATAGTATAGTGGGGTTGAAACACGAGAGTGCCCCCCCCATTCTTTCAAGTAGGCCACCTTTTCCGGAACGCAGTCCGGGATAACCGTGACCGTGTATATATATATAGATCTATATATATTTTCGAAACTGTCATTTCGAAATGTCCGCTTCAACCGCTGTTTCACCTCCCAAAAGCAAAGTTGGCTTGACAAGCGCAGCGCAGATAAGAGGAAGCGGGAGCAATAAAACAAAAAATCTCTTTCTTGTCCTTCTACTTAAGGGGCAAAGCAAAGAGAAGCGCTTTTGCTACTGAGAAAGCGAACGGTCAGCGCAAAGGTTCAAGACTTAACCGAGCGTTAGCGAAGCTAGATTCTCATAGCGAGGCGCTTCGAGTTAGCGAAGCGCTGTAGTAGCGCCGAAGCTCTATGTGCTATAATGCTGAGCCAAGGACGCTCCGCCTTATCTATAGAAGCAGTCAACTGAGTTCTGAACGAATTAGCTCCTTGGTAATGGCTAAATCTATAGATAGAAAGCCCTATGATGGGAAACTACCACGTTAGGTCTGGAGAGAGATGGGACCGGTTATATAATAATAGATAGGAGGAGCAGATGCAAGCTTTTTCTTTCAATAGCCGGTCAAATGACTACAGGATCATCGGTCTACTCTACCTCAATTCACCATTTCGAACTTTATACAGAAGGTTTTTCCGTACCAGCTCCTTCTGCCTATACTGCAGTTGAAGCACCTAAAGGAGAATTTGGTGTATTTCTGGTCAGTAATGGAAGCAATCGTCCCTACCGTCGTAAAATAAGAGCACCTGGCTCTGCCCATTCACAAGGACTCGATTCTATGTCCAAACATCACATGCCAGCAGATGTGGTCACCATTATTGGTACTCAAGATATTGTGTCTGGAGAGGTGGATAGATAGGACTACTAGTTGCTCGATCAGGACCCTAGCTTTATTGCGAGCCAAAAACCTTGATGGACAAGGTTAAAAAGCCTAAACACCCGAACTCAGTCTTAGACTTAGAAAGTCCTAAATGAATAGGAACTTCTCTTGTTCACGCTTCTGATCCTAAGGAAGGGGTGACTGCGTTGTTTTCGTCTTATGTCGATACCCGCTATTGAGAGCCCTTTCAGGTTGTTGTTCTTTCGCTACGGTATGGTATATAGTAATGATTTGACATATCCCCATTTCTCTTGAGTGAGGTAAGTGAGGCGAGGGTGCTTACCTACTCTATCGAATTTTGCTATTCGAATAGGCTTTTTCAGTCCAAATGCCCTATAGAAGGAATCGAACAAATAAAGTCTTTTCAGATCTATAAGCTGTGGGAAATGAAGTAGAGTTTTGTTTTCACTCGGCTTGAAACGTGCCGGACTAACCCATGTTATCCCCTGATCCAAGGGGAGTTGCTGATTTTAGTCTTTCCATCCTTGATGATGTGCTTCCTCCTCTTCTTATTTGCAGAAGTCTCAATGATTGGAGCTACGACATCGGCCTTTGATAGCTCATGATGGGGGATACTTGGTTGTTCTGGCCTTGCCATCGAAAGCACACTTTTTCCTCGATAAACGCCCTTACTTCTTTTATAGAATATCGCTTCTGCTGTTGTTGCTGCTGTTAACGGATTTCTTGCTTTCGCTACGCCCCTCCGCTTCACTCACTAGCTTTCGAGCTGCACTCCCTTGGGTGGGGTGTAATCAAGGTTTATCAAGTATAGAATCAGAAAATAGGCAGCTAATGAATCCCCATCTGTTGAAGTAAGTCCTGCTTCAAGTGTCCTAAGATCCGGAAGAAGTAGATTGGTTTGTTCACCGTTCAGGGGTGGAAGATTCAACATTAACTGATTGAGCCACAGCAACAACAGCTATAGGAGCAAATCTCCTTTAGGTTAAGCCGGTACCACACCACGAAAGCTCGAAGGTACGTCCCTTTCCCGCAGCTACCTTAATCAGTAGATAAAGGAAATTGAATCTGCTGCAATAGTCGAAAATGCTGCTAAAATAGAGGTAGTCTTGGTCCTTGAGTAAGGCCCTTGAGCAAGGATATCAACACAAACAAAATAAAAGGGAAGACGAAGAGATAAAACGATTTCCTCTTCTTAAGATAGGGCGCATTTTAATACACCCACTCTAAGAGCGGAGGGGATTCTTTCTAAGGGAAACCAAACCCCTTACTACAACGAGGGACATTCATTCACTGACTATCTTTCAACAAGGTTTAAGAAAAGCCTAATGCCTTGACCCATCGGGAGCTATCAAAATGCCGATATCAGCCCCAAAAAAGGTGATTGATCAAGAAGGTCGTTCAAACCGAGTCGATGTAGGAACTTCGAAACTCCACTTCTTCCTCATCTTATCTTATTCTTACTTATATTGCACACTTTCCAGGAACTTGGGGGATAGCTATACTTGTTAAGCAAAGCAGGAAGGCCCGTAGCCGTAGCGTCGAACGCATTTTCTAAAGGCGGGTAACGGTAATCACGGCTTGCCGAACCACGAAACGAAAAAGAGCTCCGGATCAAGGAAAAGCCATAAGAGGTCTTTCTCTTAAGAGGCGTTTATTCGAAAGGAACAACCCCAAGAACCATATAGCTACACGTCCTGAAGCAGGAAAAGAAGCTGCTTGATAAGAGGCTGTGGTACGTCGAAGGCTTTGAGAGGGATTTCCAAGTAGGTAATCCTGTGTTGACTGATTCTTAGAAGTAAGAAGAAGTGTCAATCCGTCTATCTCCGTTCGTGGTCCATATCCATGAACCCCTCACTCCTTCATGAAAGGAAAGATGTAGCTCCTCACAAGAAAGACCGCCCATAGAAATGAATCAGAAATGCAAGAGAGAGTGCGCTAATGTAGAAGTGTACTGCCTAGGCCTAGAAAAGATGTTGGATAGCCTCTCCTCTTCCGATAGAGTGATAAGAGAAACTCACCCTCGGATCGCTCACTCCAACAGTTAGTGGTTTATTTCCGAGACCGATTACCGAAATCGAAATAAGCTCAGTCCGGAATCCGGAATGTCGAGTAGCTTTAACAGAGGGAAGAGAATTGCTTACCAAAACATCTATTAAGACGTACCAGCCCTTCGTTCCCTTACTAAGTGGTATAAGAGGGAGACTTTAAGGGGGATTCTGCGAGAAAGAAAAAATACAACCGAAACGCCGATACACTCAAAGGATTAGGGCTTCAGATCAAAAGAAGGATTTTACTCCTCAATTACCAAGTGTAGGTAAGGTCGCCAGGAAAGCCCCTCTTTTTGGGGGGATTGAGGGATATAGTGTAAGCATATGATCTTCCATCCTTACTTGGAAGGAAGACTTATATAGTTTCGAACCTCTAGAATGAAGCTAGCTATCACTCTTTTCTGCTGCCAATGGATCGAGATGATACCCGACATCAGCATTTCGTTTAGATGAATACTTGAAAAGATGCCCTGAAATCGCACGGTTAGGGCAGCGAACCGACGCTCAGACTCCTTTGATTACTCGGACTTCTCGCTAAATCTTATGCAAGAAACCCTAGTGTTTTATAAAACTCTTTCCGTTAGTGGTCTCTCATTCTCATTCCGGATTGAACCACTCGTCGCTCACTCTTCTTTTCAATCCTTTAGGACTTTAAGATATGTCCTGAAAAAAGCATCTTTTTTTCCTAAGAATCGTCATGATCTAAGACCCCTCTTGACTGACTTAACATGCATTCTAGCAGCTTCTGAAATGAAAACCCGATCCATGGAACCATCTTTTCTTTGAAAAGAAAGAGCTTGTTGAACCAGCTCCCCTCGTCCTCAGACAGACCACTGGCACCCAACCTCTTTACTAGATTGGACCACGGGTCGTCACTCCTACATCCAAGATGTAGCACATCCCCCCGCGAGAAGGAAGGGAGGTGGTGATTAGGATAACCCCATTATGGTTCTGGATCAAGGTTTTCAATAGGTGCTGCCCCCGGCCTCTACTTAATTTAAGACTTTCTGGTCCAGGCCATCTCTCAGGCTTACAGTTGTAAATCCGAGTTCTCGTTACTACCGAATCCGTAGAAAACTTTCAAATGAGAAAAGAAGACGAAAGGTACGGCGGAGTTGGATCAACTTCTTAGTCTTGGGGCTTGTCAGATTATCCTTTTCGATAGTTGCTTCAAGGTCAAAATGCGCATTTGAGGCCCTTTTTTACAGGGGTTCGGTTCCTCTTCCGGGCTCGGTTATGGACGCGAGGCTAGGTCCTTTTTGACTATGTTTTCGGGTTTGAAAGGCCTTCCCCGAACGTTGAAAATGATTCAGCTGAAGCTCCTAAGTACGGTCCGATAGCCACTATAGCCACTAAAAGGGTCATATCCTGTTGAAGAGGAAGTGAAAGGAGCGAGACCTTGCGGAGTAGGTACGGAAGGGGAGGCCTCTGAAGAGGTAGTGAAAACCCTTTATTTCAGCGAGGCAAGAGAGGATCTTTCTTTTAGGACCACATACCCTAATTGAGACCCCGAGGGAAGTAAGGAAGCGAAAGCTGGATCGACTCTAAAGTAGAGTAGCTGTACTTGCCTTTTTCTTAGAGTGGATTGAGGAAGAAGTGGAACTCCGATGAAAAGGTAGTCTTGCTGCATCCCCTGAAGGAGCAGGGGCTAACTTATCCTTAAAATAAGCTGCATCCTCTGGAGTTAGATCGGCTGGAGTAGCTACTTACCTTACTGGTGTCCGAAGAAGTCTGTTGGTACAGATGTCATATGAGATGTGAAAGCGATTTCCGACTTAAAGACTACTAGTTTACTAAGAACTAGAGCCGACTGTAACATCCGACCAGAGAGGTCAGTCAGTGCTGGGAAAGCAAAGAATGGAATGTCTGTTCTATAACAAGAAGGTTGCTTGATTTGATTATTCTTTTTCAAGAGCAAGGCATAAGGACTCTGTAAATCGCGAGAATGCATATTCTGATGCTTGCACGGGTGATAGCTCATCTGCTTCCTTAAAAGTTAGTTTCACAGAGGGGAGGTTAGCGAGATCCCTTATCTGAGAAAAGGAGTCAAAAGCCTAGCAATAAGGATGCCTCTCGAAGGCTTGCCCCGTATTACATTAGTGGGACTACGGCTGGCTCTTTCTCCTCAATCGGAGGGAATGCCATTCTTAACATCTTTCGAAACCTTTCTTTCACAGGTGGCAGAATTCTATACTATATAACCTTGCCAACTAAAGCGGCCTACTCTATCGCAGTAAGGGCTTAAGCGATCGAAGTGACCTAACCTGGCTCCATCTAGAAGGGCCGGCCCTCGGTCATCTATGTCGTCTTTGGAACTCCTAAAATAGTTTACGGGCCTAGCTCAACGAAAAGGCAAGTCCTTCGGTTCCAGGTTCGAGTGATGGTTCACTAGTAAGAGATCAACGAAAAGCAAGCCTTCTTCCCAGTTTGGACTAAAAGAAAGTAGTTTAAAACCGAGACCAAAGGAGTGTACTTTACTTAATGAAGTATACTTAACGAGGGGCTGTTGAGTAAGGGAGGGGTCGGTATACTATTATAAGTATTTTATCTTTCACGGCAGGGATAGCACAAATGAGTAATGGAAGATCCATGTCCCCACCCTAGCTAGAAGAAAGAAAGGGTATGCCTGCGCGTAGAAGACCTAAAAAGCCTAAGCCTAATTCGGATCAGCCTATGAAAAGTAGTTCCCCGTGTAAAGCGAGAGAGCTATTGATGGAAGAGGAATCACCGGGTTGTTCGGTTCAATGGTTGGGAAGCTAAGCTCCTTAGAAAGGATTGACCGAGAAAAGGTCTTTCTTTCATGGACTAGATCCCAGCAGACAGCGATCTTCTTACTGAGATACCAAGGTTTCACGAATCAGATGGGGAAATCACCCACACGAGGACCATAAGACGCATTATAACGCTCTACAGAGCCCGAGCCCGAAAGACTGATTCCGGAGTTCGGGATCTGATCTGATTCCGAATCGGAGAATAGGAACAAGAGGAACGAAGTAGCTCGCCTAAAAGGAGAGGAATTCTACCCTCTTGAGGTGGACTGCTAATGGATTACGGACCGGACATGAACCACTTCGACCACAGAGAAAGCATTGCACTTTTCTAAGAGTATCGGGGGATGGTGAAAAACAGGAAAGAAGATAACCTCGATCGGGCCTGAGTCATCTTCCCTGAGTCTGAATCTCAACCAAAAAGGAGTTCAACTGACTTGGAATGCTAACCTAACCGGATTGGAATACTGGACAGCTTAGCTTCTTCGAAAGCTAAGGAACAGCTAAGGTACGGGCTTGGAATGATAGCAAAGAGAAAAAGAAATCAAATACGAAGAATCTATTCTTTATTCATGCTTATTTCTACTACTATGTTCCGTTTTTACACGTTTTTGGGGATCTACTTGGAGTTTTCGACTTTTTTATATCCATCGGAAAAAAAGTCCTTAAATGGGCCTTCTCTTTCTATCTACAAAAACTAGGATTCCATAACTTGATGTCTTTAGTCATTGTCACTCTTATGGATACTTCGTTACCAACGGAATTGTTTTATTTCAATATGATTCCTTCGGGGTCTGACTCGAATTCCGAAGCTCTAATTTCCGAAAAGGACAGTTCAAACTCGTCTTTTTCACAATCATCGGAAGCCGGGAACAGCGGTTCCAGCCCAACGAAGGAACGAATCCCAGACCTCAAGGAGACTCCAGATCCACTGGGGATTTTAGCAAGGGACAGACCCGACCCCCAAAAAAACATTCTTAAACTTAACAAACTGGCCCATTTTGGCCGGGAACTATTCGAGAAAGAAACACAGCCGAGACGATAATCGTAAAATAATCATATTATAGTAGATAATAACCGTGCCCACATCGTAAACGGGTAGAGAGCGGGGGGGAGGGTCTCTTCTCAGTGGGCCCGCTTCACTTGGTTAAGTAGGCGCATGAATTAGGTCAGAATAGCTGGTGGTTTCGGGGGAAGGAGTCGGAAAAGAAGACTGGTTAGCAGTAGAGCCTTGGTTCGCTCTTTGGTTATTTACCGTAACCGGAAAAAGAAAGATACATAAGCTCTTACAGAATTGAGCATTTCTAATTGTATTTTTCTTTGACCGAGCTCAGAGATGCTTTCAAAGATTTAAGGGTTACCGCTCTTTAGTTCATCTCGGTAGAACAAGGAAAAAGCCTATGTGGTGGGTTCGACTCCCACAGGAGCGAACATTTCGAATCGAATTGGTATTTTCCTTTTATTGATTCTTAGCTCTTGCTGTCAATTACGGATTCCTTAGCGATGTAAAGCCATCAGGCAGTAGACCGGCAAGGGAAGGGCTGTCTCGGTATTCGTTCTTGAATCAGTAACTGAGAGTAAGGACTAGTGATCAATAAAATCAGACTAGTGGGGCAGGCATCTTGCTTTTCGTAGTAAGCAACTCTCTTTATAAAGCTCTTTCTTTATCGAAGTAAAGAGTAGCTCCTCTTGTTGAAGTCGTTCCTCTCCTTTTAGGCGAGCTACTTCGTTCCTCTCAAACCTTTCACTTTTTGTTTTTGTCTGTTAGAAAACTGCGCTTTCTATCCTTATCTTATTAGCCGTAAGGGGAGCCCTATTCTATGGAACAAACCCAATATCCTGCGTATCATTCTCTTCTTCTTACTTCTGTTCTTTATGCACCGCTATTAGCCCTCGCAACATTCGCTGCCAACGACCGTAAGGGTTACGGTTAAGGCTATGGCTGCGATCCATGTTCATAGCACTGGCTGAGTTTCCACAGCGCTTGGCTGTTCCACTGGATATGGAAAGGTCAGTTTGCTAGGAAGCTGAAAGCAACCTCCAGTTCTGGTAACTCCTCAAAGACAATGTATCGAGGTTCTAACACCCCACTGACTTTTTCGTCCTCAAAAAATCTTGCTGACTTGGTCTCAGACATCCTGATCGGGAGCGATGGGCAATCAAACAACTATCCCTTATACCTCTCGGAGTATCCGATGAAGTATCCACTAAGGTAAGGGTCCTAGGGTCCAACTTCTTCTCTTGTGGGTTATACACCCACCCTGGCCTCTGCCTGACAACCCCAAGTATAGAAATGCGCTAAACTGGCTTTCCTTCCTGTCCATAGTTGGGTGTTTTAGGAACTGTCTTCGAAGGAACGGAAGCCAGTTTAGTATGTACATAGCAGTCTTTCTTTAAGGCCTCCCTTCAGAGAAAGAGAGGAAGTTGTGCTCACCATATGTCAATGAGAGTGCGATTTCTCCTATCAGCAACGCCATTCTGGCTAGCCATACCCGGAATACAATATAGCGCCACTATGCCACATCCTTCGAGGAATCTCGCAAACAGTCCAGGCATTCTGCCTGCCTCAGTGTGCCTGCCAAAGTACTCGTCACCCCGATCAGACCTGACCACTTTGATCCTGTGTATCTAAAAAAGGTTTTATACCTCTGCCTTGAAGACCTTAAAGGCAGTTAATGCTTCTTCTTTCTCATGAAGCAGGTAGACATTACCATACCTAGAGTGGTCATCTGTAAATGTGAAAAAGTACTTTTCTCGACCTATATAAGGCGGAAACGGACCACAGACATCTGTATGGAGCAGTTCCCATGTCTTTATACTATTTCTATATCCTTTCCAGGAGGTTTTGGTCTGCTTTCCCTTGATGCAGTTCACGCAGCACACTCCAAAGTCAGAGTGAAATCAAGAAGACTTTGTACTCCTTCTCCTACTAACCTCCGGATTTTCTTCTTGGAGATGTGCCCCAACCTCCTGTGCAAGGGCATGAATGAATTTTTCTTAACCATCCCACCTTTCGTTCCAACATGAACATGACCATAAGAGACATCACCATGCAGAGTAATAAGGGACTGTTGAAAGGAATAATAATAGAACTTCAAACGATAGAAACAACCATCTGCCCAAAACCAGGACTCAAATGGTTAAAATCTCTTTGGCGAAAACGTTGACATCGGATTGTGGTGGACTTGAGTTTGCGAATCAATTTCGCATTCACGACAGTTTTCAACACCTTTGTTGTTGAAAATGATTCGGTCCACTCGATTCAGCGTGGCTCTTATGCCTGTGTTGAAATCAATTGGATGTTCTTCCCTTCAGGTCTCTTTGAGGCTTAAAGAAGCTGGCTACAGTCCGTATTCGTCTT
>JACTMA010000020.1:67500-90000 GCA_024500025.1 Syzygium aromaticum
TTGTTCGAGCTGATGCGTCTGTTGATTCTGCTGCGTGCGTCTGTATCTGCGTCTAAAACGGCTTCAGTTTCTGCGTCATGCGCCTGTGTCGGTTGATTCTCAAGTTGATTCTGAAGATTCGGATGCTAATGCTTTCCCTATGCCCTAGATTCTGTTCTATCTCTTCTCTTGCCCGCCTCCTTCCCGGGATTTGAAAAAGACAACAAACACTACACCCCTACGGCCTAATGAACAGACTTCAAAACTGCCCGCTGACACTAGTACTGAAGACTTACTTGAAAGTGGTACTGGCTAGTGGACTGATGGAGATGGAAATGTCTTCCTCGCGGGATGTGAGACTTAAAGAAGCAGGGGATTACTTATGTCTGGAAATAGCATAGTCAAAGTGCGTCCAGAAGGAAAGGGATATTACAGAAGGAGCGAAAGAAGCTCGACTGATTAGAGAGGAGCGGAAGTCGATCCAAAACTGTCCTCGAAGTCTGCTGCCAACCTTGCTGCCCTAGGAGCTGCCTTAAATAAAAGGTTTTGCGCTACTTTCATTCCCGAGGTCCACTCAATCAATGAATCCGACCCTTGAATCTGCCCTTGATGATCTACCTTTTCGGTCTGTGCCTTACCCTGCTCTCATACCTGGAATGGAAATACCTGAGTCTAGCTCAGAGGCTGGTCCCCAAGAGCTCTCTTACTTGCTAACTGACTAGCTCCCACTCTGCTTCCAACATCTTCACTGTCTGGAAAAGGGCTAGTCCTTCCTATGAGTTTCGGGCCAAGGTCTTGCAAGTTCGGCTAAGGAAGGTTCAGCAGCTCTAAGAAAAGCTGGTTTCAAAGAGTCGGATGCAAAAGTTGTAGATTTCCCCGCATGCTTACCCAACCCGTAAACTACTCTTCTATCTCTCCCAGGAGCAGAAAAAGAAGAAGTGGCACGAAGTCAGGAGCTAATCGTTGTACGGGCAAGGAATAGTAATCTTGTCTGCTGAGGCTTTTCTCCTATCTTTAAGGAAGGGTTCAACTTTCATTCCCTCGGTCCTTAAAAGGAAGGTCTACAAGAGCTAAAAGAGTGGGATGCCTAAGGGCTGGCACACGTTCTTTCCCGTCCCGCTATTCCTTGGTCGAGGAATACGGAATATCCGGTGTTACAACCTATTCTCCGATCTGAGCTAGTCGAAGATGGTTCACCCAGACTTGCATCCTATCCTATTCTAATAGTTGGAAGAGTTGCTTCTCTCTTGGATCTTTCCAACACTCGGATGGGATGAAGTATGAATTCGATTCAAGCTAGAATACCGGACTAGTTTAGCCTATTTGGCATGAAGCTGTTGCATTCGGGTTTGGTAAATAGAAGATATGGAATCAGATCTGGATTCTAAACCTCATCTCCTACCGTAAGCGCTAAGAGGGAATTGCATCTTTGTTCAAATGAGCTGTGAACCAAGTCAAAGCAAAGGATTCAATCCAGCCCCAAGCGTACCTGGGTCTACCCTATTTTCCGATCGGAGAATCGGTTGTTCAACCTAATAGAATCAACAACAACCGAAACGCCGCACACCTTCAAAGAACTTCTTCTATAAAAATAGAAAGTATAGCTTTTACACGGGAACAGAACGAGCCGGAGCGAAGGAGGGATTGTACCACAGCTTGCTTCGAGACTGAAAGGAAAAGTGATCCTATTCCTCACTGCTCACGAAAGATAGGATTGGAGGCGAGTTTCAGTCTCCAATCCGAACTTAGCACTTGTTGTAGGCGCCTAGATAATTCCGAGTTCGGCCTGGGAGAATAGTAAAAGCTATCCAGATAATGAGTGGCTACCGGCATGTAGTTCGATGGACTAATCAAGTATGAGGTAGACTGTTTTGTTTAGGCTAAGCCAGCTAGTGTCCCCGTCCCGTTTCAAACCAGGAAATCTTTCAAGTGGTACGAGTATGAGCAGGAGTGGTTCTGGAAGGCACATCGGCACCCACCGGAGGTTCGTACGCTCACGCTCGTTCCAGGTATTCCACTAGCTTATATACTCGCTAACGCTAGATGCTTCGTTTGTAAGTACATTTTATCCAGAGATCACTTTAAGAAAAAAGCCGGCCATCTTAGGTTACTTTGGTGCTACAAGCTGTTAAGGTGATTGTCAGATATAGCTGCTAGAGCATTTCCAGTGAAGGGAAGATCTTCTATCTGAGCAGTTTTGTTACTTTGTTACTCTATAGCTCGCTAACTTCGTTAGCTCATGTGCTCGTTTTACTACTCGCTCGTTCGTTTTCGTTTGCCCAAGAAGCACGTTAGTAGTTGCTTCCAAGTGTTACGGGTACTATATTTCAGCTTATAGAGTTTCTTTTTAGCCCTATCTCTATCCCGCCTATGCCTCAAATCAAGTAAATAAAAAAGCTAATAGCAACCGCGCGTTGTAGCAGCTTTTTCAGGTAGAGATCCATACCCATATTCTTAAGCTGTGATGCGGACTGTCATCTCTCCCTCTCACTATACACCTTGCTTAGATCTTCCCCGGGTGGATGGGCACTCTTCTTTCCTCCGGCCGTCTCATTTTGGTACTAGCTTTCTGGCTCTACCACAGCCTTAGGACAGTTCTACCACGGGCGAATTCCGACCCTCACTTTACCCCCACATCTGGTTACATGCTCATGGGATTGGTTGAAAGAAAGACTCTTACTCATCTAGTTTCCATGCGAAGTACTGATGTGAATGACACTAATTGAGGCAGTTTCAGAGGCCTTTGTTTTCGTTTTTGGAAGCTCTCAACCTGCAATTCTCAGCGCTCTGCTTCTATAGGCTCCCCGTCTCACCTGTGGATGCGTACTTTGCCTGCTCTGTGGTCTCTTGCTATCGATTCCAATGGCCTCTTTATTAGGGCACTCCTGAAGCATCCCATAATTGGATATTCTAATGAGTTTAATGCGCCTACTTAGCTTGGGCTGTAAGCTAGCAAAGGGTACCAAGCAATCTCGCAAGCTTCAGTTTTCCCCTTGGCCTGGACTGACTGAGAGCAGGGAGAGAAGGAATTTCTACCAGAGAGAGGAATGACTATAGGCAGGGAACTTGCTTTTTACCCTTTCTTTCTTTGAAGAATAGTGTTGCTTCTCGCGCATTCGTGCTTGCTGTGAAAGTGATATTCATAATCAAGAGATGGGGCTGCCTACTTAACTAAGAAGCAATGGGGACAAAGGCCTCGAATCCTGTCTTTGACGGTGATCATAGCGTGTCACGCTGGGAAACTGATCGAATGTTTTCTGTCTCAATGTCAGTGTGAAAGTCCTATTATCTTGACGAGGTCGAAATAGCATCACAGAAAGAGCAGCTACTCCCAGTTGGCCAGCATCAAAGCAGGAGCTTCCCCCGGGGACCCGAACTGGATCTTTTCTTTCTCGGGCGCAGTAAAGAGAGATACGGGGTTTAAATAGACAAAGAAGCTCAGCTGCCAGAGTAGAGTGGATCCTATCCCATGTTTACCAGCGGGAGAGTCATCCGAGAAAACGGAGGCGCCATAAGATTATATGACCAAAGGCCTTGTCACGAGTAAATTCTCGCAAAGCCCCGTAAAAATGGAGTGCTCGACCTTCAGGTCTAGGGAGGGTAGGACGTGGTTCAGTTAGTTCAGGTTCGAGAGGACCATTTCGTTTACGAAGCTACATAAAGAAAAAAAGTGGAAGACTGATTGGAGGGGTTTGAGGGGGAAGGCTTTAGCAGTTGTCGGTAATGTTGCTGGCGGAATCTGGCCTTCTTTCGTGAATTCATAAATAAAGATGTCCCCAGATTATCATTGTCAAGGCAGTTTCAGAAAAAGAAGTTTGATGTGGTATGCCTTGAATTGAAAGAAGAATAAAAAAACTCGGAAATTACTGTTCAGTATGGTGGAGAAGAAAGATTCACTTATATATCTAATTAGATATATTTATTTATAATATGTATATATGAAACATGTTTTTTAGAACAGCACTTTCTTCCCCTATCTTTTCTTTACTCTACTCGCGGAAGACTTTAGAGTGTGAGAGAGCTAGAGCCAAAGACGTCTTTTTTTCGATGAAAGCGGAAAGGAAATGCCAGTTAGTTAGGTTTTTGAGAAGACGATTCTAGATTCAAAGCAATGACCGGGCTCAAGCCCTAATCCTTGACTTGAGTATAGTCATCTTGGATAGATCTATTCTATGTGGTGGGACGTTCCCCGATGATCCATAATTCAAGAGTCTATAGTTATTCCCCCCTTTTTTATTAAGACAATTTCGCAACGAAACGAGCTAATGAAGGAGATTTTCCATTATTGAATAAATCATTTCTTTTTTGAAAGAGTAGCTATTCCCGCTTAGACTCCTTGACTCCAATTAGCCTGACCTGGTCTGCCCTGGAATTACCTTTTAGAGCACTCCAGTTCTATGCCTGTCTGTCCCTACCGGGGCCAGGTTGTCTGGTGGCCAGGGAAAGAAAGACTGGGGTGAGCCTATCTCTTCTCTTACGCATTGGAGAAGAATCAGTGCTCTATTCTCTTAGCTTAGAAAAAGGGAAATCGCCCATCCAATCTCTTTTTCTTTTTCGACAGAGAGGTTTTTTCTCTCTTCTTTCCGGAAGCCGAATCCACCCGGTTCAAGCGTATCATAAATCTCTTCTCCTAAGGAGTTCGGGTGCTAAAAGTACGAAAAAAAGCCTTTCTTCAATTCTCGCTTCTTAACTCCAAAAGTCTCAGTCTAAGCTATCTAAGCCACCCTCTCTTACTCTGAGCGAATGTAGGAAAAAGACCGTACTTTTTACTTTTCTTATTCTTATTAGAAAGGAAAGAGTAGATCTATCACTATCATTATATTAAGAAATTCGACATGATTAGGTCGGCGTCGGCTAGGCAACTTCCTCCGATAGCTATTCTTTATTTGATTGAAATGAAAGAGTTTTAAAGGCCTGAACTGAAGGAGCGGAGCCCTTGAAGCAAACATCTTTATAGGAAGACTTTCATTAGCAGTCGTTAGGCCGAAAGAAACCCTCGTTACGCAAGGCAATGGAGTCTTTTTTATAGGAATAGGAATCGGCATAAGAAAGCGTAAGCGTCAGTGCTGCTGGTACTCCAAGGGGGAATCGTCTTCCCTCTCCAAATTCCTTTTTATTTAAAAAGGGAAGGTAGCTTAATCAGGGAATCCCCGCAAAGAAAGAAAATAAAGTAAAGAAGGTAATCCAGTAAAAAAGACAAGGCAAAAGGGCAAGAAGGTCCTTCCCTAAGCCTAACGAGGAGAGGACAAGACTAGCTACTTTCTATAAGGTAAGGTGCAACCTTTTCTGTCCATGTCCATCTAAGAGCCTATTGGACATTATTGACTTGCAAAGAAAAGAAAAGAATGGTTATTGGGGGATTTGCATAGAATGAATCAGTCTTGGCTAAGCCGTAGCGTAGGCTAGTAAGTCAAAAGAGTCAGAGCTCAGAGCTAGAGTTAACAAACTGGCATACTTGAATCAGTCTAAGCCAGAAAGCGGGCAAAGTCTAGCTGCCTATTCGATAACATCTGCTCGTGGGTATCTTAGCTAGCCCCCTCAGCTTGGGATTCCGCCTTAGCCTTAGGAAGTTTCCTTTGCAGCTTATTCTGGGCTGCACCTGACACCAAGATTCTAAACCTTGTCTTCCCCGCTTCCGCGTATGAATCCCATCTCTCAAAAGCGCTACGCACCTGTTAAAAGGCTAAGGCAAGGAAGTGATTTAGAACCATTTTTGATGTCAACAAAGCCCAAGAAAATGAAAGTTAGACGATAGACAAAGAGACGGACTACATGGACTAAGGGACTACCTTGGCTAAGAGGCTCAGAGACTAAAAGATAGACTACATAAGAGATGTACCTTATGCTTACGGAATGGAAAGCGGTTTTAGAACATTCCCCCCTCAAAGGGTTCCCTATTCACTCTACCCGAAAGACCAATCGAAGAGAGCGCAGAGGAAAGAAAACTAGACAGAAAAAAGGACGGACACGAGAATCCGATCATTACAAAAGCCGAAAGAGAAGTATAATAAAATAAGATACCCGGAAATCGGATTAAATAAAGAGGTTTTTTCCTACATTACAACTAGGAGTTTTTCACATAACAAAGAAAAATACATTCCTGGCTAGAGCTCTTACTCAAGGAAAAAGGCATTGCCCTTTAGCAGGCAGATAAGGAGACTAAACCATACTACATTACAGAGGTTAACCAGGTTCAATCACTAGCCTTACTGCCGAGAAGAGACCGACATACTCTATTACTTTATTTCAACCATCATAAAAATCGGACAAGTTTGATCAAACCCCGTAAAATTGGGCATAGATCCGGATCCCTGGCTTTGGACTACTGGAATGAGACCAGACCAAGAGAGAGACAAAGTCAATGGCCCTTTTTTCACTAAAGGATAGGAGAGCAACTTCAATCACTGAGCGAACAAAGAAAAAATGAGTACTTTCGGCGGGAAGGCTCTTACAAAAGATCAAGCAAAAAGAAGATAGACCTTAGACGAATAAGCCGATGCAGCAATGGTCCTTACACCAATAAGCAAGCCATAGGCAAATGCTTTTTACCCTCGCTTAGACGGAATACGTCCTGCGGGCGTAGGGAATGGTTATACAAGAGGAAAAGCATGAACTCGCTGAGGAGAGCTAATGGGCAACATTGACATACCCAGGGAAGATAGAAAAAAGCTTACTTGAATTCAGAGGGGACACAGTCAAAGCAAGAATCCACTTACACACACAACAAAAGGAGATTAGAAGATAAGAAAAAGAGATTAAGCATCAAAAGAGTTCGGTAGAAATGCAGTTCTTATTAAGGATGATCCGGAAAAAGAATAGTATCCTTCTTTAGGGTAGGGCTAACAGCTTTCTTCTCTTATGATATTTCGAGTTTGATCGAGCCAATATGATTGAATGGAGACTACGATTTCCAGTCTCTCTAAGCGGAGTAAGGCTAAGCTAGGTACCGTCGAAGTATTCAAGCACTCTGAGGAATTCATTAGTCTTAGTCGGAAAGATCCTAGTAGAGCTACTAATAAAAGACGATTTGATGCATCTAGGATTCATCAAACTAGGGCAATGTTTCTACGGATAGAAATTCCTTTTGCATGTCCATTCCTTGAGGAGCACAATAGAGTCTATATGTTCTTTCTATTTCCCGAAATAAGGCTTTGGCTTTCGCTGACTCTAGCGCCTGGGATGAGAGGATTCCAATTAGAACAAAACGGATAGCTCTTTCTAAAGGATGGAATTCGACAGTTACAAAAGAAAAGGAGGAGCTCAGAAGACCTCGTCCGTGAGGCTAATAAATAAGAAAAAGAAAGATTCCCTACCTTGAATCGCTCTGCGCTTCTTTGGGCCCTTTAATTTAAGGTCCCTTCAAGAGTTCCTCTATGGTGTCATATAAAACTATCTCAAAGCACCAGAGGAGGGGACTAGGGCATATCTATCATCATTGAACTTTTGCTATCGAAAAGCATCTATTACTTCCAATTCATGGCAGTCAGAGATCCTATCCCTTAACGCTCTCATCCTAGGATAGTCTCAAGTAGAAGGCTGACTAAAACCTTTCTTACAGTAATGAGGAAGTCCCTAGCCCTAAACTGATTGACAATCCATTATCCATTCTGTAACATAAGAAGTGTGTAGCGCTTTTCTTCAAACATTTCTTTCGAGATGCGAAGAAGAGCGTCGTATAAAGAGACTACCCTGGTCCTTTCGAAGGGGAAGGCAAGCAGTAGGAGTAGGGCTTTTTTTCTTCCAGGAAATGCCACCGAAGTAAGAAGTTTCCTAAGAAGCAAAAAGGATATCGCTCGCTTCATTTCTCAACTGACCGCTACTTGCGAGCCAATATTAAAACTTGTTCGGAGAGAGATAAAGTAAAGACAGGGGAGTGGAACGAAGACTGCCAAGCTGCTTTTTAAAATAAAAGAGAAAGCAGTCACGCCAGAAAGAAGAAAGTCAAGCTTTCATATGTTTAAAAAAGGGAAAGAAGTTAATGATTTCAATCCTTCTTGCTCTTTCTTCTCGGGCGGTCTTCTTTTTTTTCTTCCTAGCTTCACAAAGGTTTGTATTTTCCGGCTAGGAAGCATATGAGGATGCTGAAACCTCTTTCTGGTATGGATAGTAGGAGTTGCTCGTAGTCCCTTACTAGTCCAGGGGCTTAAATCCATATTTTAGTAATCGATTTAAGGAAAGAGAGCCAGATAGTTCGTATAGTGTTAAAACCAAACGAGATCGGAGTAGGAAGAACATGAGCGGTTCTTTTCCCAAGCCCTTCTTAGAAAGCCCTCCACAGCCTTTGTTTCGGGTTCGATTTCTTATGCAGTTAGGAGTGAGGCGTGCTAGCGGGAAGTCCGGAACATATATAAATCCCTCACTTTATTTCGTCGTGTGGTTGTCTGAGCCAAGAGGATCAGGTCTCGGTGGAAAGGAATCCGGAGAGAGGTTCACCTGTTATAAGTTTCGATCTATGGGCTTTCTTAGTACCGAGCTTTGTTAAAGAGATTAGAGAGGGGCTAACGAAAGAAAAACGGTTTTATTTTAAAGCTCTGTAGTGAATTCTGGAAAGAATTTTTTTTACTTTTATAGAAGCTACGGCAAGAAGTAAATCGCTTTCAGTATCTCTTGCTTCTTTGGTTAGTTCAGTACGAGTGGCAGGCGCAAACTGGCACAGGCAATATAAAAAAGACTCTATATAAAATAGGCTAAAAAAGTAATCAAAGTCAAGCTAAAAAAATTTTGTTCAGTTAAAGCGCTTTCCTCGACCAAAAGGAGTCTTTGCTCGCTATAGATAGACTTCCAAATAATACTAACAAGAGAAGCGGAAGATCGAATTCCTCCCTTTCGATGTCGAGCTTTCAAGTAGCGTTTGGAATGGCAGGATTCGATCTATCATTTCCTATTTCTTTCCCTAAGATATCTGTTCAGAAAGAGCCGGAGAAGCATAACTTATCCTTCCGGTTCATAAGCTGGGTCTTTGGTCGATCGCCTCACTGCATTTCTACCGAATGGATTTGTTGATAGATATGATGAAGATCTGTTTAGTGGCTTTTTTACCTAGCATCATAAGTTGGTAGAGAAGAGAGGTCCCTAGAAGGATAGCTTTCACCAGAACTCCGGGAGGGTGCTTCACAAACAGTAGCTGCACTTGGATAGAGAGAATTCTCAGCTTTTGACCCGCCCCAGCATCCCCTACAATCAAGCTCCTATCCATCCGATTCGGTCTCTATACGTATCCATCTTTTCGTGCTATGTTCTAGTTACGTCATGAGCTCTAGTAAGGATCTCATGGTTGATAGTTTAAAGTCTCGGACTAGAGTCTCTTTAGTATAGTATCTAAAACCTGCTTTTCTTTTCTCGTTTCCGCTCCTGTACAGTAACGGGATATTAGGGCTTTAGCCAGGTAATAGGAACTAGTTTGAGGTACAGGGTTTCCCCGTGCTGGTACTAGAAAAGGTACTAGTTCAAGTAGTAGGTTTGGTTATAGGAAACAGTCTCTAGTAGTGGAAAAAACCTGTTTGTTTCGTTGCCCACCCTTATATAATAGGTAATGTGATATCTATCATCACATCACAAAACAATAACTAAAAAAGTGTGCCTTTTTTAGTGCTTGAGTCTTAGTATCAAATAGGGTTCTCCTTCCCAGCACTGGATCAGTCACTAAGCGAATGTGCAACTATCAAACCATCTGTTTTTCGATTCGGTGTGTCTTCAGCAGGCCAACTAATCTATCTAAGATAAACTACTAATCTACTAAACAACTATTAGACAATCAGTTCCTCCCCGCTTCCATAGCACATAGCTATTGATCTCCTTACCCCAACCAAATCATGGTGATACTCCGAGAGCGCCTTTACTGCCAGTAATGCTCGATTCCCACCTTCCGCCGTCAATAGTGACAGTTAGCGTCTTGGTATTGAATCACTCTCCCCCTTCTCTCCTAGAGAGTGTCAAATGCAGTGTGTTAACTAGGATAAGAAAGCTAAAAGTAAGGAATATAGGTAAGGCTTTTACCTGGGCGTGAAGGCGGGGGAGGTAGAAAGGCTTTGAAAGCAGAATCCGCAGTCAACTCATTTGCTTAACACAAGCAGTCAACAGATTGGGAAATGTCCGTTTCACCATCTGAAGAGCGGATGTTAGGAGTTGACAAGAAGAGAAGGCAAGGTTGGCGAAGAAGGGGGGAAAACGAAAGGGTGGGTAAGGCCGAAGCCTAGACACAAGAATAGTAAGCATCTTCCATCAGCTTGGACAAGGCAATTGGAAGAAATTCCCCACAAAGCGGGTCAGAGAGTGACCGCGAATGCTGGCCAAGGGAATGGCCAAGAGGGGAAGCGAATAAGCACAACAACTAGGGCCCCTCCCCAGGACCCTAGCACTTCGAGGGCTAATGAAGTCCTCACTATAAGAGAAAAGCCTTTGTTTGAAGTTCCAAAGCAGAGGGATAATCAATTGTTTGACACATCTACAAGGCAAGCAACTGACTTAATGTCAGAGATTGAATTCTAATGGAAGTTGTTCCAGAAGGAGCTCTTACCGTGAGAGTATCCGGTGTTAGAGATTTTGTAAGTGCTCAATTACTAGCCGCTGTTGGTCTGGGGTTAGAGTTATAATACGCTGTTCGAGAAGAAGCTGCTATTTCATCTGGTCTGAGGAAGGAAGTGACATCGGGAAAGAGAAATGAAATTACTTTTTCATTGACAGATTCGATTCATTTGCAAACTCATCCCAGATTTTCCTTAATAAGAACTGAACTTCTACGCTGGGGGAAGCAGTAGGACGTAGGACTAGGAGCGATAACTATCAATTTATTAAGATAAGATAGAAAGGATTGCAGGAAGGCTGAGAGGCAAGTGTAGCTAGTTTTGATTGAGCTCCTGACCTTTGACTAACCTGATTCCGAAAGAGTACTTTTGGTTGGTGTCATATGCTTGTCTCGTGCATACGGCTTTTTCACAGTGTCTGCTTATCTACTCCTCGACTCGGCTTCTGGCCCCACCACTCTTTAATCAAGGAGAGGCGAGACTTCTTCTTCATCTGCACCTGCAAAAAGCGGATAGGGAAAGAGAACTCAGTCGAAATATCGTACAGAGAGATCGTAAGTAACCCTGTGCAAAAGCCCGCAGCGGAGGTCCGCAAAGGAAAAAGGAAAGGTAACCGGAGGCCTTGAGCTTAGGACGAGGGAAACAGTCCGAAGTCTCTAAAGAAAGGGAAAAAAAAAAAAGAATATCATGACTATTCGTCGACGCTTATATGCTGTGTTAGGAAAATATCTCTTTTCTCTTCTCATGATTTTGACCTTGATCAGTCTTTTCTATTTCGTTTTTCTTTCTTTCGGTGCCATGAATCTTTTTTGTTCCATGTTGGGTACAACAGCTTTCTCGCTAAGTGGGAGAGCGATCTCGCTTTTTTTGCTAAAGCTGGGATGCTCCCCTGGGCTTTCCTTGGCCATTGGATTTGCTGTGAAAGCTCTTCTCACTTCGGGGGTCGAAGCAAATATGATGAATCCGTCGGAGTCTGGGGGAAACTCTTCGGCCTCAAAAAATTATTGGGAGGAGTGGGACATCGACTTCCTGCTCGAGACGACATCATCAGAAAATCAAAGTGAGGGGACCAGTCAGCCCGAAGCAGGTCCATCTAATCAAAGGGAGGGGACCAGTCAGCCCGAAGCAGGTCCATCTAATCAGACCCTCCCTGTGGTCCCCTATCCGTATCAATCGGATGAAGAAATCGGGGGCGATTGCGTTCGCTCGATTCAGCGACGCCTGTTATCAAAAACGAGAAATCCCACTTCCCACGACATCCAAATGGCCCATCTTACGGCCCAAGACCTTTTCGAAGTCAAAGTGGACATTATCCGCGAAATGGCCGTCCTTGATCCAACGGGAGATTGGCTGGGACGGGGTGCGCGAGCGCTGGATAATCCTCGTACCGCCACTGGCGAAGCATCCCTCCAAAAGCTACATGAACAATTAGCAGAGATACGCCAAAACGGCGTTCACTCCCATACCTTTAATGCCTTAAAAAAGAAGGTCGCATTAAAGAGAAAGATCGATCTCGATGATGATGACTCCATAGCTTAGTTCCCGAGCCAGTTCGGGCACCGGCTGTAGTGTCTGGAACTGATGTTTCCATTGATTGTCTTGACTTGGATCCAAATTTTTGGAGAGTATATATGTGGAATGGAAATTGGATATGATGGATGATTGGAATGGAAATTGGAGATGGATATGATGGATGATTGGAATGGAAATTGGAGATGATGGAAGATCCAGAGAAAGGTGTGGTTTCTGAACCCAGATCCTACCCCAAAGAAGTAAAAAAAAGAGCGCTAGAGATACTCAAATGAATGAAAATGAATCGAATCCTATCAAATATTTCTATTTCTCCTTTGAATTACTCAACTATATATCCTATGAATTTCATTTTGCACCGGAAACTATTCTAGAAGAGGTTCGAATCCGTTCCGTTCGGATATTGATCGGTCTTGGCTTGACATGGTTTACGCGTTACTGGTTCCCGGAAGAGTTAATATCTCCATTAGCTAAACCCTTTCTTACCCTGCCTTTTGACTCGTATTTTGTTTTTACACAATCAACGGAGGCCTCCCCGACATATGTTGCAACGTCTTCAATAGCATGCTCTTACTTCGTCGTTCCCTTTCTAAGTCATCAAATTTGGTGCTTTTTGATCCCCAGTTGCTATGGGGAACAAAGGACGAAATACAATCGATTCTTCTATTTAAGTGGTTCTCGCTTTTCCTTGTTCCTGTTCCTAACTCCTCCCCGGGTAGTTCCCAATGTTTGGCACTTTCCATACTTCGTGGGTGCAACATCAACAAATTCGCTCATGATCAAGTTACAACCTAAGATCTATGACCATATTATGTTAACTGTTCGTATTTCGTTCATTCTATCGGTATGCTCCCAGGTACCTGTAATTGTGATCCGTTTGCCAGAACCAAGGGGTCTTTCTGTGGAAACCTTCACGAACAATCGTCGTTTTTTGATGGTTTTTCCGCTTCTCACAGCTGCTCTTTCGACACCTCCGGATATCTGGTGCCAAATCGTCGCCCCTTTCCTTATTTCTTTGATAATAGAGTTGGCTATCTTTGTGGCATCGATTTTACAAGTTCGTGAAGAGGGCTGGACGAGTGGAATGAGGGGGATCGGCTCGATCGACAAAAAAGAAGAGTAGCCCCCCCCTAGAACCTGGCAAAGTAACTATCACGTTCATTCCCCAAAGAAGTAAAAAAAAGAGCGCTAGGGATACTCCAATGAGGGAGAAAGTGCCCCTTCGAATTGATGTGGATTGAAACTCTTCCACATAGCGGAGCAGGGGAGGACTATGACTATAATGGACTATAATGAGGAGGACGACAGACCCACTCACGATCTACTAAGAAGGAAAGTAGCTTGATATTGGTTCGAATCCAATTCGTGAGAAGGCCTTCTTTGTCATCTAGATGTCTTGACGTCTTTCTTTTCTCGTTTTCGAATGACTGTCCCATTCCATTTTTGGTAAATACGGAGTCGAATTTAGCATTAAATAAATTAAAGGAAGCCCGAGGGCACTCACTCTTAGCAAGATCCGAGCTCTCTTCTCTTATGAAATTACTTGAAATGACTTTCAACAAACAAAGGAAAAGAGACTCTTTTTTTTTGCTAACATAGTAACTAGAGCTTCCCTTACTTATTTGTTTGAAAGCGTTCGCGCCCCTTAACGGTTCGCTCACTCCCTGTCTAGGACCATTAAGAAGAGAGAAGGAAGAAAAAAGATAAGAAGAACTAGTCTTGGGTGGGGATGGCACTCATTCTCTCTCCTGAGCTTGAAATAGAGAGGCTGGGCTAGGTGTCAAAGGGACTCTGCAGCAGCGGAAGCGGCCAAAGAATAAGCCCTCTTGTTGTGCGGAACCCCACTCGTGGCAAGCACGAAAGAAAAGAAAGCAGGTTTTTCGTAGTGAAGTGACCGATTAGGATTAGCATTGTTGAGAAGGGCAGTGAGAACAATCTGACTAGTCTTTCTTCACCCCTTGTTGTGGCATTAGTGTCTTCACACTGCCATAGCTTCTCGGCGTGCTCCTAGCTTGACTCGATGGTTGGTCACTAGCAGACTTGTCCCTCTGCGGAAAAATTCGAATCTTGTGCTAATGATTACTATATGACACCTCCCCCACTATACTTCTCTTTGTCCAACCTGAGGCCTGAACTTCGAGGCGCCCATCGGAACAAATTGAGCGTGCTTCCTCCCGACCGAGACCCACCAGTTGGACATATGGATGGAGAAAACCGGTCTCTTTGACCGGAGTGTTGAAGAAAGAGTTCGTTCTATACTCTTACAAGTGAACTGGCTAACTAAGGTGGATTAACAACATACGACTATGAAATAATAGATGGTTAGTCTCTACTTGATGTGGTCGGATTAAGAAAGCAAGAAGAGAAGGTGTGTAGCCGGTATAACCATGAACGTCCGATCTGATCTCTCACTTCACGCTTCCCAGCAAGCCCGCTGTACATGAGAAAGGCCTGGTGGCCGTGTGCACATGCTCTACTCGATCATATTAAATAAAAAGTTTGAGGAGAAGACCCCGGGGGCTCCCGTCTTCCTCATGGGTAGTGGGTAAAAGAAAGAGTAATGAATGATAAGGGGTACAAATAACCTCTCTAACATCTTCCGCCTATCCATTTGTTTTCGCTTATTACGCAGCGTACGTTGGAGTCTCCATTCCCGATCTCCGAGCTGAGTTTATCAACCCTCCTCTTTTTTGCATGCTTTGGTACCGCAACGCTAGAACGAAGCCTCTTTTTGCCCTGGTCCTAAAGAAGGAGACACCGAAGGAAAGAGAGTGTCTGATCGAGGAGGTGGAACTTCTTTTGAAAAACCAATTCTTTTTCTGATGAAGTGGAAGTAGATAAAATCAAGAAGTTTATTTGAAAAGGTTCTTTTTCATTTTCACCATTTCAATTGTTTGCTCTATTCATAAGGATGACCCTTTTCAAATTCAAAAAGGACTTTTCTCCATTTGTGGTTGAGTTTACCGAATGTGAGTATGTGTTTTCACTTTATTTTATGTCGAGCCAAAAGCAAAGAGAAGCTTCTTTTTATGGCTCTTGCTAATCTGCTAATGGATCGATCGATTTTTCTCTTCTTGTTTTTCATTTGCTTTTCGAAAAGATAAGTCTCTCCACGATTCTATCAAAAAAAGAGGGGGCTGGGGTAGGGTTTCAATGCTTGTACTCCTTGATCTTTCTCAGTATCCAGCTTTCTCGTTCTCGTCTCATGTCAAAAGTGGAAAATGCTATGAACCTTTCTTTTGCATCTTATAATATCTTCCTATCTGCATTTGCCTATCCCTATTCTAACCAAGGAAGGGCCATATGTTGGATCATACAAAGTAGGAATTCCACCTTATGGTACAACTCTTACTCCGGTCTTATTAAATTCTTTACTGGATGAATTCAATAGGGTCTTCAAAGCCCGCTTTTCCACCGTTCCATTCGCTCGTTCGTTATTACCATGAGATCTTTGTTCCTATCAATGTAGGACAATCCACTAATGTTCTAAAAAAACTTATTGACCTTATAACGTAACGGAGCTAGGACTGTATGGGCGCCTTATATGTATATCACCGGGAAACGCAGCAATTGACTATTCAGGGGGTATGATCTATCTTCGTCGACAATAATGGCTTGATTCAAGCTATTAATAGATAGCTAAACCCTTTCTTGTCTTAGTTCATGGTTATCGGCGGCCTCTTTTTCTATTGGAAGGGAGCTAGAGTTGATCAAGATCAACTCCGGACTAACCATTTGCCGCGTGGCGAACCGGGTAAATAAAAGTCACGATCAGAAGAAAGGGAATTCGCGGGGATTGAAGTGATTCTCCTGTCCTTGGTTCGAGTCCAGCTCGTGACAAGGCCCCTATATGGCTATAAAAAAAAGGACTTTCTTCTTCAAAATACATTAATGGAAAATGACATGGATCGTAAAGACGGAGTAGGGAATCCGGTCTTACACCTTGTTCTATTCCTTCAGGAATTGTTGGCTGTGAAAGAGAGACTAGAAAGACTGATCGGGATCGATCTATTCGTAGCGCTACCTTCGTATATAGCCATAAGGCCGATCTAGTGGCACCAAGCCCGCGTAAAAGTGCATCAGCTAATGAGTTAAGCGAAGGAGTGGACTACTATCCAAGACAGAAGTATGATCGCAAAAGAAGATTCCATTGTCTTAGTTGGATCTGTAAGACCCCCTGGTCGCTATAGAGAATACGAGAATGGAATGTTAAGCATTTCTTCCTCCTTAGCCTTCTTTTTCTTCCCCTGGCCTCGAGGTTGAACTCAGACTCTTTGATTCACATTTCATTTCATTCCTGATGGTTTTAACCGGTTCAGGACATCGATAGGTATCAATGCCTGGGCGTATAACGCCCCGGTTGGCACAAGGTTGATCAAGACCTTGTGACCTTACCAAGAAGGCTGTGCCTGAGATTCCACCCAGGAGATAACCAGATAAACTAGTGGGTTGATAATCAAGTATTGGAACCTTGAAATCAACACCCGCCACCATATCGAAAACTTTCCACATAAGACCAAACCGAACTAATTCTGGATCAGTCCGAGTTAGCTTCCATTTACGGTTTACTACTGGTGATTTAAAGAAATCCTGGATGCTCGGATCCGGGTTCTGTAATAGCGTATAGTACCATTGACAGTACCGTAGCCATTCACGAACCCATGATCTAAGAGTAGACCACTCTAAGAAGTCCTTCATACCTGGCTGCTCAAATAATGAGTCAGGAGGCAGAATTAGCTCCTTAGGCTTCATTTCTCTTCTGAGAAAATCCACAACCCTTTTCGATATGGGTTGAGAGGACAACCTCGACCTAGCCACAAATCAAGTGGCATTGTTGTCTTGGTCCACATATGAAGAATACGCTCAATGTGCGCGTTTCTACTGTGGTCCAGCCTAGACAATTGCCGAAAGGAACATCCTGATATACGCACAAGAATTGAAAAACGCTTGATGTTCTATTTCAGATGTATTCCCATCATCCAAATGGTATAATGGGAACTTAAGAGTGAGCGAATTGAAATGGGACTAAGGTCCACACTAAAATTCCTCACCTTAAACCGTTTGGCAAATTCAGCTGAGCCACTCTCCGAAATCAGGGATTTCTGATATGAAATAGAAAGACAAAAATTTTGGAGAGATTCCTCATATACTTTGGCTACAGCCTGATCGGCAATGACAACGTCATCACCGAGTACTGCATACTTATCAAAGTACAGACCTGGATACACCTTTTCTCCGCAATACCACACCAGAATATGGTGTGATAGTGCAAATAGAGGCCATGAGGCATGATATCCGAGAGGTTGTCCGCTAACAAATGAGACCGTTGAGTTAAGTTTCTTAACAAAGGGAACTTCAAATATGTTATATCCAACCAAGTGTTGAATTAACAACACTGGATGCGAATGACCTGTCGAACAAATATTGCAACACCTCAAACAAGAAAATCAATGGCCACCTATCAGTGGCTGATTTCAAGTCAAAGGAAAAGCAATGTTTGTTGCCAACTAACCGATCAAGAGGAGCATCTTGTTGAAAGGTACCATCCATGGGTATCCGCTTCAACAAAAGTGCTAACCAATCATGGATTGGTTTTAATAATCTCTGATTGATATAGTTTCCAATGGTGAATATCCTCCTCCCTCAACAGAACAACCTAGTCGGCCTGGAACAGGGGGAATGCCCATCTCTCAACAGAAGGTCAAATTGGACCAATAGTTCTTTCGAACGTATCCAAGTCTACCCCTGTAAAGAATTTCTTCATGGGTGCAAACCTGACTCTATGGGGCCATAAACACCCTTGATTCCACTGCTCACCGCCAGCATTAGTCAGTACAAGGAGAAATCTAAATGCAGCGATTTCATATGCTAAAGATGTAAATATAGATTTTACATGTTTCACTTTAGCATATGGAATCTTCAATCGATTAACCCATACTGACAATGTTAGACGATGAGTAGGTAAGGCCTTCCAAGTTTGATCCCACGTCATCCCTTGGTAAAGGGGAATGGTGGAGACAAAGGGTAAGTAACGTTTAATTAAATCAGGTAGAACGACTTTAATATCGCCTACTTGACCTAATAAACGTTCAGGATCTTTCCATGGACTAATAATTGACTCAAAAGTAGATTTGTTAACTCTCTTTGCCAATTGTATAACTTTTGACAAAGAGAAGAAAGACAAATATACCTTGACCAAGATGTCCTCCTTTTCATCCCTTTTGTAAATCATCAGGCGATGAAAAGGAGGTATGATCCTGGGATACCCCTTTCTAGTCAAGGAAACTTGCACAGGGAGCAATTCAGGAGTATATCCTGAACCCCCGTAAGCTTTCTGTAGTGATGATGCACATTGCTTTAAATCATTTAATTCACATGTGGACTTCATTGCGTAATTCATGCCTTATCCTCTTTTCTTTCCTGACTTAAGAGGGGAATTACCATGCTTACAAGCCCAGTTTCTTCTGTGCGATCATTTCGCTTACTCAGTCCAGCTAGCAGCTGATCTTGGCTTGAGATCTTTCATCTTTCTAAGAGCTGATATTCCTTATTATAAGATGGAAGTCTATCAACACTAGATTCCGACTTGACTGACTTAAGAAAGTCATTCACCATGCGTACTTCCCTCCAATGCCTCCTTCCTTGTCAGTCCAGTGAACACCGGATCTTTAACAGCGGATTCGCCTACTTCATGCCAAAGCCTAATTCCAGAATGCCTTCCTTCGAGTGAGATCGGCCTATGAACTGTTCCTCCTTCCTTTCCTTAAAGCGCTTAGGAAGTCCAGATCGAAGAAAGCAATCAGTGCTAATAAATCATAGTAGAGAGCTATCAGTGCCCGAAAGACGGTCCTCTCTTTTCTTTAGCCTTTCTCCTCGGAATGAGATTCGGGATAGAAGAAAGAGATGACTGACTTACGGTTCATTGCCAAGCTTACTGAATTGAATGCTTGAAAGGACAGGTCACTCACTCCCTTAAGAGAAAAAGAAGATTGACTGCTTCCAGTTCTTTGATGAATATCTATTCTATTCTCTAGACACCTTTTTCTCCGACAAGAACCCCGTCTTCTTCGATCGGAGATTACGTTGTTGTCACTCCTAAAGAAAGAGGAAATTCATATTATTAAGAACTTGTGAAATATCTATCTGTTACCGAAGAAGATGAATACCGTAGCGTAGGCGAACTTTCCTTTAGCCTTAATAACTTTCGCGCAAGCCTATAAGACGTCCCCACGCAACCAACCAATTGGTTGGTGTGAAGAGCTGCCACACGTGAGACCCGGGCCAAATAGAGCTTAGACATCTGCCTGTTCCTGTGAATACAACTCTATCTAGCTGTCTACCTTAACAAAACAAAAAAATCGAAGTGAGAATCCAGCCCTATTTCTTGGACAACAGGCATATGTCTTTCTGCTGGTTCAGGTCACCCCCATAGGCTATCGATTGGTAAAAACTTTCTAGTTGTTGAAAAAATCAAGAATTTTACGCCTTCCTTCTAAAACGGGATGGTACTTCTTTTCATTTCGATAAAAAGATCGGGCTTTGAAATCTATGATAGATAAGAGGGACGAGCAAAATGTATCTTCAGAAGAAAAAGCGTCCGTTCACGTCAAATAGAAATCTATCAGTACACTTCCAAATTAAGAAAAATGCAAAGCCTCTGTCTTTCTTCATTCAAGTAAGCTGGCCGTTCTCAGTATGGGGACCCTATGGTCATTCATTGTCGAGGAAGCGGAAAAAAAACTTTCTGACTTCTGAAATCAAAACGCGAACAACATTCTTGGCAACTCCTCAGAAGACGTCGAACTACCGACTCTATAAGCCGAGGGACTGCCAGTGATTCGACGTTTGCTTTATCGCACCCCTTCTTTTTTTTTTTTTATAACATATATTCCTTACTTCATCCAAGGATAAACCATTCTGGCCTTCTAGGGAGTAAACATTTTTTCTTATCACTTCACACTTTAAAGAGCTTGCTTTAAAGACTGAACCTGCGAAAAAGAGTTTCCTCACGAAACTAGTTACCGTAACTGCACTCCCGGTTTAGTCTTTCTGATCCCCTTCCCCGTGGGTCTTTCAAAGACCGTATTCTTCCACCGGCATCTAGGATTCGGAAGTCTAACTGACAAGCCTTAGCAGGGCAATAGATTGATGTTCAACGCAATGACTAGTGCATGAGGAATGATTTAACTTCTGCTTCCGCAATGATACGCTAAAGCCCTTAAATCAAGAGAAAGAGAAATCTTTTGTTAACACCCTAACTTCCGGAGTGAATGAGTGCTGCAAAGTCTCTTATCTTCCCACGGAATCGAAACCGGACCAAGCTCGCACACAAGCCTGCTACCAACAAAAAAAGGAATATTTTGAATTGGGACAGGAAACCATCATAAGCCAGCCAACAAGCCTAACCGTCCCTATGTCATCGGGGTCAGATACCCTGTAGCCTTTCTTCCCTTCACAAGCCAAGGGCAAGATGAACCTATTTCCTCCCCTCCGTCCACGAGTAGATATTTTTTATTTTATAGTGTAAAACCCAGGAGCAATAGTCAGAGATTAGATTAGTGACTAGCTTTAGTGGTCTTGTTCAACTGCTAACAAGAATAGCTTTTCTCTTTCGACTGGGAACTGCTTACCTTTGGTGCTTTATATAAATAGTAGTAGATCCCGGAAAAGGGTCAAGGGATAGGCTTGATGCCAGATCCGCTTTTAGGGTTGACTCAGCATAAAAAGAAGTAATTAGTTCGACTAGCTGTTCTCTCTTTCCTGTTCTCCTCCCTCCCATTACTGGAACCGACGAAAGGCGAAAGTCTGATTACCTCTTATTCAAGTAGCAAGGCTTAGTCTTCTGTGAGTGAAAGAACCCGGCACAATCTCCTTAGCAAGGGATGAGTTGCCTTCTTCAGATTTAAATTATCTCTGGGAATCATATCCCTAAGCTCTCACTCGAAAGGGTTCAAAACGTATTCTTTCACTACAACGTATTCTCATGCAAAAACGTATTCGTGAACAACTTCTTCGTATTCGTTGCTAAGAAGATTTTGAATCAAATAAGTTGTAGGGACTCATCCAACTAAGCTTAGTCTTTACCTGGGCACCTTGCCTTCTTCCTTATACTTAGCAGTAGGAATTGGATATAGAACGGATAGGCGTTAACAGAGATGGATTGGCTTCGGTTGACCTTCTTACTATGGGAATGCTTGAAAAGTCTCTGATTCCAATAAGCTCTTGACCACTCTCAGAGGTAGCTGGGAACAAAAGGAAGAAGCGCTCAAAGCTAAGATCAGCTGCTATTGGACTTCTTTCCTTGGCGAGAAGGGATCGTCTCACACCTGGCAACAATCTCCTAGGAGAGTTTGCAGTGAGTGGCCTTACGAGGGTTTAGAAACTAAAGACGATAGCGGCGGGATTAGGCGGCTATTAAGGAAAAGTTCCTCGCTGCGGAAGAGGTGCGCGTCTTGCCTGGATCGCTATCTTACTAGCAGTAGTGCTGTTTTCTATTGGAGCTTCCCTTATTCCTTTTAAGGAGCATAATAATTCGAATCGTTGGTATAATTCTTTGCCGAAAGAGGTCCCCCTTTTAGGATGGCATCAAATGCTGGTGGCGGTTAGCGTTCTTTATTGGTCTTATTCGGTGCCAGTGGCCTCTTAGCTTTGTAGGCGATATCGGATGGTTGGTATCTCACCGCATAAGTGTCAGGGATGTCGTAGTTCTTTAGTGCTTTCCCGAGGATGTCTGTGCGTGCTCTCCCATCTTTAGTCTTTCTCGACGTCAACCGAGTTAAAACTCCCTTGCCTTATTGCGCTGTGCGCTCTTCGCCTTCTAGCTAGCAAGCCAAAGACAGAAAGGAAGGGCGGGATAGAGCTCAAAGACAGGCTGAGGGCAGAGAAGGACAGACGAGACAAGGAAGCCTTCCGTTGATTGTACGTTTACGCTTTGTTTAAGCAGCTTTGAATGCGCTTTCTAATCCCCTTCTGTAAAGAAAGGAGAACAGAGAGGCTAAGGCTAACTAACTTACATGATTTCAACTATGCCTGAAAAGTGAACAAGAAGAGTGTTCACTGGTAGCTAATATTGAAAGAGAAGAAGCCGTTCCTTCGCTGCTTGCTTTGCGCGCTAAGAGCTTTCTTTCCTTGCCAAAGTTAGGAGCGGAAGGATGGAATAGAAAGAGAGAAGGACATTGTTCAGAGTGAAACTGAACCAAACGCCCTCTCTCTGTAGGAATCGCTATCTATGCCACAAGGCTAATCTGCGTCAAGCTGGATCTCCTAGTTCGGGTATGAATTCATTCTCATTCGAGAAGGCCCTCTTAGGTATAGAAAAGATATAGTACCAAAAAGCTAGGGGACTACCTATGAGTATACCTAATTCCTTCTGTGAAAAGCTAAAAAGTTTTGTCTGGGTTCAATTGAGAATTGCCCTAAGATTGATGGTTTGACCTCGAAGAACTTTCGCAAGTTGAAAGTGACATCT
>JACTMA010000020.1:95000-107500 GCA_024500025.1 Syzygium aromaticum
GGAAATAGATGAGGGAGAGAATCCATCTATTCGATTTACCATACCACAGCTCTCGACTTGCCCTACAAAGAGCTCTCCCGTCGATTCAATGTGTCTATTGTAAGGCAGGAGATTCGGGATCTAATCCAGAGTCCGCCTCCCCGGACATCCCTAACTATCCGACAGGGGTTAGCCCAGTGTACCATCCACACACCTCTTACCACAGTTGAATGCTTACCTTACTGATCAACAGCATGCCGCACACCCACCTGCGTCCACCCAACAAGAACCGAACCCAGGGATTCAACCAGCATCAGCTTATCCACTGTCGGGAATGCCAACTATGCCTGATCGGATCACAAGAGTCATCGTAGATAATGTCGATACTGGAAAAGCTCATGTTTGATGAATTATTGGAGGCCGTTGCGCCTTTTTTGAACGCTGCACAAGAGGCGTTACCGCAGGTTCCAAATCCACTGCCCTCGCGAGAGGCCCCGCCGCTGGTTCCCGATCAAAACCCCTTTCCGGTCGAGGATATCTCTCCGGAACCTGATCTCGATTCTGTCAAAGAAGTGTTAAGAAACAGACTTATTATACATCGACTAGGTCAAAAGGGTAGAACTGTTTCGGATGACGAAATCACCCTTATTATCGACCGGAAGGATAAAATCCTTTCAAGAATGTTCGAGTTGGATTCCAACCCGTTCTGGAATCAGCGCCGACATACACTTATTCGGGACTACATGCTGCCTCCCCGCGGGGGCGAATTCAAGATCTCCGTTTTGGAGGGAAAATTGGAACAATTATTGGGTGAGAATGCCACGAGCTCCTCTATCTATAAGGAGCTTATACGAGCTCGGGACTATTTCCATATCGACGGACGATTTCGCGGTCCTAGAGGTAACTAATTATTTCATGTAACTTCGGTTCAAAAATTTCGATTTTGTTTTGGCGAGAAAGGGGCTTTATGATGGCCGCGCATGAGATCACACGAGACCACTTCGATTATGAGTCGGGGGATGCGAACATAGCGGCCCTAAAATACCTTCTGCGCTATCCTTAAAGCGGAAAGGCGAAAAACTTCCATTTTTTGAGACCGCGACCCATCGCGGAGCACTTTCTCACTGATTTAGTGAGATAAGTGTTAAATTATCCTCCACAAGACTCTTGATGTTTTTTCAGGGCTTGGGTACGAGAACATAATTTGAAGAAATAAGAGTTTAGACCGCTCACAGTAGTTCTACCTATAGAAAAGATCATCAGAGGGGAGACAACCCATTTTTTATTCCAGCCGCGAAGACTAGTCAAAGGAAGGATCAAGAATGTCATATATATCAGGAGCTAGATCAGTTGACGATGAACAAGTAAGAATTGCCTCAACAAAAATTGATGGAATTGGACCTAAAAAAGCCATTCAGGTTCGTTATCGATTAGGTATCAGTGGGAACATAAAGATAAAAGAGTTAACTAAGTATCAGATCGACCAAATTGAACAAATGATAGGTCAAGATCATGTTGTTCATTGGGAATTGAAGAGGGGAGAACGAGCAGACATCGAACGATTAATTTCTATTTCTTGTTATCGAGGAATTCGTCATCAAGATGGATCGCCCTTACGCGGTCAACGAACTCATACTAATGCTAGGACTTGTCGCAAGCGAATTCGGAAATGAAAGAAGTCTACCGAAAGCCCTTGGTACTTGTCTGATCAAAACCACTGATAGCTTCAATAGTTCACTGAAATTTTTTGTAGTTTTTTTTGGTATTTCACCGGTTACTAATCCAGTATACGTATAGTAGGCCTCCTTCGTCACTCCACTAGTGGCTCGGCTTGGTCCTAGAAGCTACTGCTTCCGCCTCTCTAGGCTTCGCTATCGCTCATGACTGGTATATGGATCTCTTTATGGAGTGGTCGGCCTTCTAGAAGCTTCGCCAGAAGCGACTAGTCGCTTCCCGAAAGCCTCTTTACTTTAGTATGGTCTAGTCTGTCCAATGCCTCCTTCCTTGCCGCCACCGTACGCTACTAGGAGAGTCAGCAAGCTACCTTGCTTGCATTCTAGAAACGGCAGCTTCCGCGCCCTTCCTGCCTGCTGAAATAGATGTGAATGATCGTGAGAGCTCTTAAAATCCTATTCAGTCTGATTAGATATGTCACTGAAACAATCCGTTCTGTCTCTGTTTTCTTTTCGGATTCCGAGGGTGAGCCGGCCGATCCTAACATCATTTATGAGGAGCCGGACGACGAAGCCTCCTCCTCAGATAAAGATGTCTCCGACGCGACTCTCCCGGCAAGACCAACTTTTTCTATTGTGATTTTTTTGGCGGGTTCGGTCAGGAGGGAAAAAAGAGAGATGCTTTCTATCAGTCAAAAGCGGATACCGCCCCCCCCATGCTCCCACGGTCCGCTTACCGAGGAATAGAAAGGGAGGACCGTGTGTCAGAGCAAGTTGGGTTGGGGTATAGAGCCGTAAGCGCGGTGGGGGGTGACAGAGGACGTGCTCGTACGGTTCATAGAAGGGTATGATCAACTCGTTGATTGTTGGGAACTTTCACTCCTCTATATTCGAAATATGCCTTTCTAGGAGCATTACGATCTGCAGCTCAAATGGTCTCTTATGAAGTCTCTATTGGTCTTATTCTTATTGTGCGCCTTGTGAGCGCGTTTGGATCCGCGAAGGCAATCGCTCGGATCTTCCCCTAACCCAACCCGGGAACGGACCGGAGGGAACCGCAGCATGGGGAATGTCCGCGTCTCGTCGCAAGGCTCATTTTGAGTTGTGGGTCATAGGGCGCGCTTCGGGCGGGCAGCTTTATCTGATCAAGGGCCGGGGCACAAGGGTCCTGGTACTATCCAGGTGCGAAGAACCCCGGAGGTGACTGCAATGAGCAGAAATCTCACTCACCGGCCTAAACGACGAGCAAACACTCGAACGTGAGAGCAAGGGATCACCCGACGAATGGACGAGCTCCAAGGAGGGAGGAGAGAGGAAGGCAAGAACCATGCTTTCAGAGAAGTGGCGGTCTTAATCTTATCTGAACTGCGAGAATAACTGACTAAGCCGTGCCATAAGGGGTCATTCTCCAAACGGGACGGGGCCAAGCCTTTAGGTTGTTTAAGTAGGTTGGGTGACAGATCGGCCATAGGAGTACTCCGGGATATAAACCAGGGCAACAAATGTCGAGCATACGACGATGCCGCCCCTTTTCATTTCGTGGAAGCCCCCGGCAGAGGAAAGGGCTGTAGGTGATGGTGCGTTCTGCTTCTTATCTAGAGAGGGGCAGGGGCGCTGAAATCGTTCCTATTGGGTCGTGCATGGCAGCTGGTATAGATGAATAAAGGCGGGCCGCTTGAACTGAACGGGACCTATTCTCAACATAGGCGGCAAGGCTGAATAGGAAAGGGGCCGAGCTGACTGATGAGAGCCTTTTTCTAAAGGCTAAAAAAAAGGCTCTCATGTTTTTTCTAACATGGCTGGCTACATACAAGTATAGCCAAATCAAGATGAGACGGGGCGGACGGTCAGAGGCCGCAGCGGGACTACCATCGGAAAGCCCGCCCCCGATAGCTAACATAGAAAGAGATTCCCGGATAGCAGTAGTCTCTATGTGAATCTCTTCCCGACCGGGCTAGGCCGAATCGGGCCACCACTTGGGATGGGAATGGCTCAGCCCACATGCATCATTTGATGAAAGCACTCCAGTCCAGTCGCCTCCTCGAAGTGGCTTGTCAACCACGCTTTCCCTCCCTCAAAAGAATGCTCCTCACCAAATGCCCTTCCTTGGGTTGGGGCAAGACAGCAATGAGTAGTTCGCTTCAGGACTCCACCCCCTCGCGAGCAGGATGCCGGCCGAGATAGAGCTGGGAGCCAACCTATACTTTCCTGGGGCTTGCCTTGCCCCAACATCGAAATAAAAGGCGGGCGCCGAAAAGGAACCAGCCCAGCCTCTTCAAGAAAGCTTTGCTTGGTAGGCGCTGCCTACTCACTCGGACAATGCCCTGAACACGAAAGTGTGCAGTTCCGCCCCCTTCTACCATGCTGAGTCACAGGCAGCGCCTCGGAAAGCACGGACGAGCCACATGCAGGGAAACTTGCACGTGTGGTTCTGGCCGGAGACCCCGGTATACTGTACTAATATGTGTAGGTCCCCGTAATTCGAGTGAGATTGTCATGGCGCAAAAGCAGATATGGTCCGGTATTCCCTTGTTTCCTGTATTGGTTATGTTCTTCATTTCTCGTCTAGCAGAAACTAATCGAGCTCCGTTTGATCTCCCAGAAGCGGAAGCTGAATCAGTTGCAGGCTATAATGTAGAATATGCGCGGGATGCGATCCTTAATAGTCCACTGTTGGCGGAAGCCAATGTCCCGGGGTCCCGGGGACTCATTCTGACTGAAACAAGGGGTGGGTCTTTACCAACTAAAAACTATTCGATTTTAGCGAAGCCAAAAAACGTGAGCGCCTAGCGTGAGCCTTATTGAAAAGGCCCCTGACTATAGATAGGGCGTTAGCGCTTTACTAATAGAATAGTTAGGCCTTTTCTTGCCTGTTTAGTAAAGTCACGCTTTTCATTTTGATAGGAGTAGGTGCTTTTTATTTTTTGGGCAGGGCACTCTTCATTCTTCATTCGAAACTAATGAATGTCGGGTCGGGGCTTTCTGCCCTGTTATCAAAAAAGGAGTTGGGTAAAGCAACCTCCCTCCTTGGACGAGCACGGGGCTTAGTCAAGTAGAACCGGGTTGCGTTGCTTGATGCTCCGATCGAAAACAAATCAGTGGGGCCATGCCGGTACGACTGAATATGCGTTAGAAAGGTCAATCCCTGCCCTACGACACCAAAAAAAACCGGGCCGAACTTCTAACAGCCCGCCCGCTTCCATAGAACAATATCGTGGCAACGTAGACCTAAGTGGTCATATTGGATCCTTGGGAACCATCACAAGTATGGCCGGCCTATATTTGAACGAGAATGCCGTGTCGTCCAGCGGAGCCTAGAAGAAGGTGACTCGGAGCCTAGAAGAAGGTGACTCGCGCAGACAGCTGACTCCTTTTCAATAGAAAGGAATAGCCAAACCAACCCAGCTGGCTGGTCAATCTCAGAGATCTTATCGGCCGGCAAACCGGAGACGGACGACCACGGTCCCGTCCTTACCAGCACCGGAGGTGTACTAATCAATGAAGCCCCTAAACCTACTTTCGTTTCTGACAAAATCAACCAAGCCTAACCGGTCACGACATCTTGTTGATATTGATTGAGTTTGAGGGACTTTCGCTGACTGAATCCATCCATAAACCTAGACCCCGGTAACCTTCGTAACCAAAGCGTCACGACAACATCCAAAGGTGACCTTTGGATTCTTAAGTAGGGGGGCAAGGAGGAGCACGTAGGAATGCCGACCACTACATAAGCCACTAGTGGCTGAGAGAAAGCGAGCAGCACCTTGTATAGGTTGGGCGGAGCTTGAAGAAGCGAGCCCCTTTCAGAGAAAGCCATTGCGCGCTAGCCTAGCTAGCTAACTTCAGCTGGCTGTTATCTTAGTTGTAGCGCGCCTTCCCTCCTTCTCTCACTTCGGAAAGATTTAGCAGTATTTTTCTTATGATGACCTGGTCGAGAGAGTACGAGACATCGGTGTAAAAGATGGAGTGGTATCTGTGCAGAGGAAAGATCAGTTGCGGGCTTGAGGCTTCCTGCTATCGACGGAAAGACTCAAGCTGTAGTCCCACGCGTCTCATCGGCTTCGAAGCATATTTAGACATCGAAAAACCCCTAAGGGCAAGGCATGGGTAGGAAGCATGAGGTACAATCTACCAAGGACGCGCCACAACGTGCCTTAAAATGCACGCTAGAAGGGTCGATCCGGAATGCCATAGAGCATATGAACTGGAAAGCAGCTCTTTCGAAGGGATACTCTCCCACCTGCCGGGGGGAAACGCAGAACACGACTTCGATCACCCATCCCCCCCAGCCGGGGAAGCTTTCATTTCCCCGTACCCTCCGTAATCCATTCTTCCCGCCATAAGCTTCTGATCTCCTACAGTCTTATCCCGGCGTGATAGCCTTGCCTATCAAACCTTTCATTCCTATCCTAATCCTTTCTTTCTGGCACCCCTACTCCTATAAAGCCTTCCCCCCTTCTTCCCCTCTCTCACTCAAAGCAGCTCCGCTATGCCGCCTATCCGGTGTTGGTTATTAGTGCATTTCCTTCACGGAGCTGCGCGTCTTGTCTCTCCTTTCTCAAATTGCTCATCTTCCTCTACTCTACTCTACTTCACTTCCGCTTCTTCGCTTTTGCTTGACTGGGTTGGCCCCCTTCAGCCAAAACCAGATGATGCTCCACGGGCGCTCCCCGACATATCTCTTTATGACCAGGCTGGTAATCTTTGAGAAACTCTAAAAAGATGGTATTGAAATGGATGGGTAGAAATTGTTCGGAGGAACATAACTGTCTTCTCGCCTTCCTCTGACTCTGATCTTGATCATTCCCCTACATCCCTGAAATTAGGAGATTCAAGTCCATCAAGTCCAGCAAGCACCTATATCCTTCAACCTGGCATCTCTATCTGATGTTGGTCGATCGACCCCCTCTGCTTTTGTTCACTCCTCCCGAACACCTGGGACCAATATAAGTAAGGTCGAGTGCTCATTGCTTCGCCCAGGGGTATTGGATGAATCCGAGTCAATTCCTTAATAACCTCGCCTTGAGACCCGTCGGATAGAAGGCCTGCGGATTCAGATTCTGGCCGAGAGCGCCGTTCGCCCGTCGTTGGGACGAGAGACTTTGAATAAGCCTGAACTCCTTCTTCATTTCTTCTTTCAAGTTCGACCTACCAAAGAAAATGTCTCCTCGAACTCGAACAAGCAGTTAACCACTAGAACGAAGGTACGATACCAACGGGAGAGGAACGACAGGGTACGTAGGTAACGGGACAGGGGTGGGACAGAGACTACAACGAGTTCGGCTTGCTACTCCTATTCCATACATCCTTTCATCTAGTGACCAGAGGTGAGTTTCGTATAGAAGGGACGGAAGTTTGTTGAGTTGAAACTATGGGACGGAGGTAAGGACCGGTGTAGAGTGACGGTAACGGTTGAGGTGGCTTAACCATTCGAACTACCTATTTATGCTTGCCTACCTTTTTTTATATGCGAAAGGAGTCTAGCCCCAAGGGAGTAGAAGTTTTCAAGTGCTTTTTTTAAGCTCTTGGTGACATGATTCCGATAGCAAACGTTCCGCCCATGAGGGTTCCAAAACTTCTGTTCTACGAAGGGGGATCTAGCCGCAAAAACAGAGATCGAAAACGAAGATGAAAAGAAGCAGGAAAAGAAAGGACGTCATGTCGGTTGCCGGTCAGCCTGCGCTATCAAGATTGGCTAGCTCAGATTCCGGGTTCTTAGACAGCCTACGATGAGTAGGATAAAAAATATTATAAGTTATTAGATCGCTTCTGTGCGATGATCCACAATAGCCTAATGGATGGGAACCTCGCCAAAACAATCGAATTAATGGAAAATCATCCGCTACGCCAAAAAAAAGGCATTGAAGACTTTTTCATCTCCTAGCGTAAAATAATAATTATATTAGCATAAGTAGTAAACATTTTACACTAGGGTTTTTCCCATACATGCAAACATAACAAATAAAACCAAACAAAGATAGTTAGCATAGATAGGAGTCTATCTCCAGTAAGCATCGGAGTAGATCCCCACTAAAAAAAGACAAAGAACACCATACATTAAAAAACACTACTTTGCGTCTACAGACACTTATTTAAATCTTCTAGAAAGAGTCGACGGACTCTTCTATTCTAGTCTCCCCGGTCACCGAAGGTGGCGGCCTGCACAAGGAGCTCTTTTTGTTCGTCGAGGAGGGCCCTCTTCCTGTTTTCGCAGGAGCTTATCTCTCTCTGTAGAGAGAGCATATAATCTCGTATGAGATTTGGATCGATCGGCGGCATGTGTTCCCAGAAGAGACCAAGCCTTTGCTCGCATTGGAGCTTCCTGTTTTCCACCTGACGTATTTCTTGCTCAATTTCGTGAAGTCTGTTCGCGTTATCCATATCTACTCACTTTCTTGCCGACTTCTAAGTGCCCTTTGCCAAAGAGAGCTGAAAGAAGCTTCTATTTATAGGCCTTGGGCGCCCTTAACTCTTTCTTATTATTAGTAAGAAAGGTAGTCTTAGTGGAGTAAGATGGTTCAAACCTGGCTTTTCATGAATATGGAACCACATCCACTATATTTTAGTGCGCTGAATAATTCTCCCCGTACGGATTGGAGTACGAAAGGCCCACCCAAAAAAGCGAATAAAATAGTCCTTTCTTTTTCGCGGGTATCGCCACGCTGCTTAATCCCGATCACTCCCTCAGGAATAGGAGGCAATAATAGAGCGAATCCGTCAGAGAGTACTCCACCACGAGCTGCCAAAGCACGCTCAGTCAATCGTCAATCTCCAGCCCAAAGCTGACCAGTACAACCATGTGTCACCCCGCGGGCTTCGTCGTACCCTGCCTACTCGTCTTTAACCGGCCCATTTGTACCCAGCTACAATCTATTCCCTTAGGCCCAAGGGCCCCTCGGCCAATCGTCACTCGCCAGCTCCGTCCTTGCTTAGGCGATCGAAGTGAGGCCGAACCCCTATTTCTTTCTTGATTGATCTGACCAGACGCTTGCTTTTTCCCGCGTGCTTGTTCTCTTGATATTATTTCTACAACTATTGATTTTGAGCCAATCAGGTATCACGGCCTGTCAAACTGTGTCAGGCGGGAGACAGAAAGAATATTCAGCCGATTCCTTTCCAATGAGAACTAGACACGCGTCCCATATCCCCATGTGCTTTCTTTGGTTAGTCTATGATTTATGAGTTGGACTGGGCCTCCATGTGTTTGTCTTTGTGTGGTTTCTGAGCTAGGAGCGCTTAGAATTTCAGTTCTACTCATTTACTATCAAATAATAGCTAGCTACTAACAAGGGGGACTGTTGTCTGACTCTTTTCATGAATCTTATACTGGTAAATAGGGTAGGGGCATTATATTTGATTTTACTTTATATTCAATTTATTAAAAGAGGTAAACAATTTACAATTAGTATTCATTATACTTACATAAGTAAGAGTTTTTTTAATACCATACTATTTCTCTCCAGGCCTGTCAAGCCTGCTTTCTTCGATGAAAGCCCACAGAAGGGCCAAAGCACAACAAGCCTACCCATCATCAAAGCAGGCCCAAGTCCATGCAAGAAGGCCCGCTGGATCTATCCAAATTCAAAGCCCGCCAAAGGTGGCAGCTCCTCACATGAAATCATCAAAAGGATCCGAGCTCATCAAAGACTCTCCTACATGAAAGGATCTGAATCTATCCAAATAGCCCAGAAAATGACAGCCATCAAAAGGCCTAAGCCCATATAGCCTCGGCCCATCCAAATGATGTTCAGCGGTCTAAACCCAAATAGCTGTGGCCCATGATCCAAGGGACCCGCAAGCAGCATAATTCTGTTCCGAGGCTGCGTTTCATTCCAGCAACAGTAGTATATGGTTCGAAGCGCCTTGTTCCATCCGGCCCGAATCCCCTCCATAACTAGTATAGTGGAGGTGTTATTTTTGTTTTGAATAAAGAAGCGCTTGAACTTTTAGTGTAACGCAGGCGTTTTTCTCGGTTGATGGATGGGATAAATGCCTATATCGCTTTAGAATGTGTTGGTTATGTTGATGCTATTATAAAAAATAGAATCTAAAAAAGTTTATTTAATTCCCATTCTTTCTAATTGTCTTTCTCTTACTGTGTAAACGAACTTCAAGTCAACTCAACAGGAAGCGTCACAGCCTAGGTTTGGGCCACCTCCGATGTCGATCTGCAGTAATAGTTTTAGAAAGTAGTTAACCGAGGTAGGTTTTTATTTTAACCTAGAGCGATTTGCCTGCTTCTTTCTTCTTAGCCCGCGCCGCACCTAATAAACTAAACGTGAGATCGGGGGATTCCATACGGTCTTAAGCAAGCATCTCCTGAACAATCACCATGAAGGGCTAGGAAAGAAAGATACTTGAAAAAGCAGTCTCGTCGCTTCGGTGCCCTGAGGTGAGCTAAGCTAGGTGTGGGGCGGAAGGCCTTACTAAGAGGGTCCCGTGTCGTGCATTGTCATACGCCGAGCCGGAGCCTGGTTTAATAGTTTTGACGGTCAGCCCTCCAAATTCGAAGTTTCAAAACTACACTACATAAGTGCTAGCACGCAACGGCCTGACTTTACGTTTAACTGGTATTGACTATAACTGCTATTGATCTCCCATCCGATGTTAGAACTCATCAGGCAATGATAGGATTTGTTCCGAAGATGAATGAAAGGCTTCCCTTCTTAATTAACCTTGGCAATACAACGTTCAGCATAAATTGGAACGGTTTAGGGCCCTGTGGCTGTAAGCTTTAGTGCATCCTTCCCCGCCCTCAGCCCTTGGTTGGTGTTCGTTCCTTCTAACTCTGCTTGTTAGATTCCTTCCTATCCTAAACTTAGTAGGAGAAAGGATCTTTGGCAAAGAATTCCTTTTCCATCTAGAAACCACTTCGTGTAATTTCATTAGTCTGATAATCTTTTGCATTTGTCTTTCGCCTATCCCTTTCTTAATGTTGAATCTTCCCCATAGGAAAAAACGATATCCTTCTCCTCATCCTCATGCCTTTTTTTGCTATACTGAAGATAGAAGCACGAGCGAACCCTTCCTAGGATGCATCCGTTCGTCGACCAGCGGGAGAATCCGCCCCCAAGTGGCAGCCAAGCTCACTTCGCGCCAAACAAACCACCTATCTCGTTGCTATGTCACCCAGTAACTTAACGAAGTTGGAAAACCCACACTGCAAATGCAAGCTGGGGGGCTTTGCGAGCTATGGGCTTCACTCGACGGGAGCACGAGCGGGGAACTTCAAGTTATTAGAATGCCGTGACAGCAGGGGCAGGGGAAAGGAGAGGGAGCCCGTCGTCATGAGGAAAAATAGAGTGGCTGAAAACAAACTCAAACGAGACTTAATTGCTAAACTAGGTGTCGAAGAAAAGAGTTTAGGTTGGTAGTGCTAAGATCTGAAAGCCCGACGCTTAGTCAGCTAAGCAAAGCCTTGCAAGCAACCTGGCCCGGCACGTAAGACAGAAGAGAACGAGTGGAGCTTAAGGCATCCTTTCTCCTATGGGGAATCAATCAAACGAGATCAAAAGTAGCCAACCATGGGCGGAAAGTCATCGCCAGCAATCCGCTCTTTCCAAAGTAGTGCTATTCTGTCCTCCGCCGCCGTTGGACCAATCATTCACCAACGCATCCCTGTAAGGAGACGGGAATCCAGGAACTTCTGCCCAAGAACAGGAAGGGAAATAGATCTTGAGGACAAGTGGTGGTTACAGCTTGAAGAGGACCACTCAGTCCTGATGAAAAAGGAGAAGAAGCAACTGAACTTCCCGGGAAGATAAGCACGAAGAGCGCTCGTAAACTCGCCCTCACAGAAGAGATGGCATCAAGACAGTCGTCTCTTCCCTTAAACAGTCGGGGTGAATACCATCCACGCCTTACTATTCCATTCCTTTAGGGGTGCATTTAAAACCCCTGTAGGAAAACTTGACTTTGTTCTCTCGTCTTCCATGCGTAGCTGTGCCCGGCCGTTCCTATTTCATTTAAGCGCGCGCTGGAGAAGATCGTCATTCCAGCTAGTTTGGATGTGAATCATCCCCGCCATGAGCGAGAGGGTGCGTTTATTCGAGTTGGTCTAGTTAACCCTCCTATAAAGTCAAGATCAATCTATATATCGAGTCAACTGGCCGAGTCTCAGTCTATAATGTCGTATGTCGTATATTACGTATTCAGTTCAGTTAAGAAGCCCGAAAAAGATAGCCCTTATCAACCAATGCTGCCCGAGTGCTCAAAATCTTTGCTTTCCTCCCGGGCCGGGGCTGCTTGCTAATTTTGTTGAGTGATCGCCAGGCCAGTGGCAGCCCTTTTCCTAAAGAGTCCTGTCCTATCAGGTCTACTGCTCGATCAAACTGCCATTCTCTCCGACGGCCTTTCCGATACAGTGAGTGGGCATTCAAATAAACCTTTCTTTGTCGAAGTGCTACAACTCGCTCATTCGGAGTAATTTAACTACCCCTTACCCCCCAATTCTTCGGTACCTTTCCTTTATCGTCGAGTGTAGCGACACTCCTTTGAACGGCACTAGGATATTGAGTCCACCCTTGACCTCCCTGTCCCAGCGAGCGTAGAATCAAATGCCCTCCTGGGATCGAGGAGGATCGCATGCTCGATCGAAATTATCATTCGACCCACAACGCCAACTTAGACCAAGATTCATTCTAAGGTAGGCGTTCTTTCTGACTGACGTAGTTCACGAGTATTTGGGGATCCAGGTCATGCTCTATAAACGGCTAAGTTGACTATTCGATACCGCCTTGAGCTATACTTAAAAAAGTGGCTTTTAAGCTTCAAGAGTGAGGACTGGTTCTTAGCCACCGGGGACCGGCCTCGTGAACGCATTCGCTAAAGGCACTACTGGGCGGTGCT
>JACTMA010000020.1:112500-132519 GCA_024500025.1 Syzygium aromaticum
CTTGCCAGAAAATAGAATTCCAATCAAAGAAAAGAAAGACCTGTGCCCATCTTCATCTTCTAGTTTTTGCTCTTCTCCTTCAGTTTCAGTAGGGCAAGCCCTTTCCTCAACCATTTCTGCACCCATTCTCCGAGCAGGAGAACATGAAGCTTGTCTCTTGAATTGCTCTTTTGATTGAGTTCACGAAGGCTTTCTTGAAAAGACTGTCTGATTTTCAATTGAAAGAAAGTCCAGACCATCGGCTGGCGCCTCCTCACCTGCTAGGAAGACCAAAACGGGGGTATCTCCCAAAGCGGAGGTATCCACAGTTCTATCGGCATTCCTCAACACCTATAGAGGGAAGAAGGAAGACAACTGAATAGAATCAAAGGGCAGCGGAAGATGAAGCGATAGGACATTATTTTTCACCAGATGAATTGAATGCTTCGGGGGCACTTCTTCCCAAGTCGGAAAACGATTTAGTAAGACCGGGCTCACTTTTCGAGTTAGTTCTAGACAAAGACTTCAAAGGAACGGAGCTTTGTTGAAGCTATTACTTATACTTTTTTTCGTAGTATTGGCAGTGGAAGAAAGATCATATAATAAGTATCCGATTCAAAGTCTTCGTTGCATATGGGTACCTCAGGCTACGGGTCCGGTCTCGTGTGGTACCAATCTATAGGTCCAAAAGGGGGAGGAGAGCCATCCTCCGAGGGAGCGGTGGCAGACTTTTCTATTACATCCTCCGATGCGGCTACAGAAAGCAATTCAAGGGCAACATCCGATGAAGCAGTGGCAGCTAAAAGTCAAAGCAATGGGCTGACTTCCTAGAGAACTTTGCTGACTCACCTGCTGACGATTGAAGCTGGGCTTATAACTACTATAACTATAGGTGGACTCTTCTCTCAACTTCTTTAGAACCGGAAACGGGGGAGAGCAAAAAAGGATGAAAGAGGAGTTGCCTCCGTCCTTCCTTCGATGGAGGCTGAATCTTCTAGACCCCTATGCGCAAGAAGAAGAGAACTATAGGCTGATCCCTCCAGAGTTGGTTATTGGGAAAGACCTAAGGTCAAGACCTCAATGAAGAAAAACCAGTTACGATTTTTTACTGTAGAACAGAGGCTCACATCCGATTTAGAAAGAGCGGTATCAATAACAATAGGTATAAAAACGGATCCGTCCGGAAAACTCTGATAGGTCTACTTTTCCCGGCCTGCTCTTCTTGGCTGAGGGGCTCTCCTTCTTAGAGTGAGGTCTAGGTCCTCACCCCATGGTAAGGAAGATTGAAATCTACAACAGGTGGTCAGCCGCTCACAAAAGAAAAAAGAGGCCTGGAAGCTCTTAAGTTGGAGCTCAGAATATCCAAAGTCAGAGCATCTAAAAGATCAGCGTCCTCCCCGGTTCTTTTAAATAAATAAATGGGGGGACGGGTCAGACTATTCAGGAAATAAAGCTCTTCTTCGTCTTTTCGAAACATTAAGTTAAGTGTCGGACGGACTAAAGAACCATTTTATACAAGTTTTCTTTTTGAAGCGTCTGATTCTCACGTCAAGATGAAGTGAAGCAAGAACCGCGAATGACAGGATGAGACTGAGTTGACTAAGCAAGAATCGCAGAAATTTTTCCTTTCGTGGAAAATGGGCGGGAAGTATGAAAGACTTAAGCTTATCAAAAACAAAAAGTCAGCGTGTATGTTGGTTGTGTTGCCAGTCTTTTACTTTCTTTTAGGCTGGCTCTTCTCTATCCAGAGTAGAACGGCATTGGTCTTCCCTTTTAGAGCTCGACCTGCCAAAATAAAACCAGAATTAGAAGATTGGGCTTCCCTATACCTATCATAATGTTTAGATGAATCAGTTTCTTAACCTGAACTGAAGGGCTTTCCCTAGATAGAACTAACTAAATCATTGGGGGATCCTGGATATCCTATATCCTAGATAATAGGAAATAGGAAGGGAAGCTCGGTGAAAGGTAGGATGATATTGTCACCGCTTCGGTTTTCCTTTTCCCGTCAACCTTTTCGTTGCGGGTTTCACTCACTTTTTTTATCTTCCTTGAAAACAAAAAAATGGGTTCTCCTTTTTTTTCTTGTTAGGGGGCTTCTTTGCCAATAGGTTACTCTCTTTTGTCTCCTGCGTCTGTGGTACCAATCGGTTCAGCAAGACTCGCACCCGACTCGGGCCCATACCCTTCGGTAGCAAAAGTGGTGTCCTCAGGTACTTACTGATTAAGCTACAGAAGTTGGATTCGCGTCCAGTTCAAGCTCTCTTTCCTATCTTCGATTTCAGATGGTTAGGAAACAGCATCTGATGAGGCCAAAGAAAGTTTGATCAGATACTGACTCAGCCTCCGCGAAAGCGGGTTGATCATCTATTGAAAAAAGATGAAGCTATAGCAGGATTTCCCGGCAACATCTGATGGAACGGCAGGAACTCAAACTCAGTGCCCCCACCACTTCAAGAAAAGGAATAGAAATCAGTGCCATTTCCCATGGACTATTCTTTTAGTGACTTTTCTGCTGACTCTGATTATTGACTTCAGGAAAGAGTGCCGAGTCAAGTACCGTGCGCACTGACTTTCTTTTTTAGTTCTAGAATATTCTCCTTCCTCTTCTTACTCTTCCTATCTAGCTGGCTTCTATGATTGATAGGGGAAAGTCTTCAATATTCCTCTTCTCTTTCTCTTTATCTAAGGCTGATCTGGCTGCAGAATGGAATTGGGTAAAGAACGAAGTGAAGGAGGCGACCTTCTGGCCACGAAGAAAAGAAAAGAGGACCACTATCTTGGGTCCATTCCGTCAGGTTCTCGCATCCTGAGTCCTCCTCCTCTCGGCATTTTGACCGATGCGATGGGGAGACCCGCGGGAGGGAAGTGGCTTAGCTTGAAGTACTTATCCAGGGCGGGCATAAAAATTCCACAGACACAGACAGAATAGCTCCATCCTGGCTATGCCGAGTGGAACTTCCATAGCTGAGACGTAGATGTAAGGGTCTCGTCATTGCTAAAGTCAGTCGTATCCGCTTGTGGGAGAGAACTGGGTTTGAATCGGCTCATGAAAATGCCTAGAGCACAGAAACCGCCCGACAACGCCCATTTCAAGGTCTGCTCTTCGGAAAGAAGAAATCGGGGACTTGAGCGGCATGGCTCCGCTTGGATGTCGGTCTCTTTCCGCCTTAGTGATAGATCTTAGCCTCAAAGGGAGTTCTCTTGAAAGGGCTAAGTCAAGACTGAAGATGGTTGTGTAAAAGAGCAACGAAGCCAAGGAAGATCGAGCCCCGAGCGGCTCCTGGGTATAGCCATCCATTTCTGAAAAAAGTATCCTGCTGCTCGGTCCGGAATCTTTATGCGGAACTGATAGATCAGCCTATGCCTGTTTATAAGTCTATGTTCGTGCCGAAGCCTCTAAGAGATCCTATGCTGTCTTGTAGTTGTTCGCTGCGGGTAATGCTTTTCAAGACTGCTAGGGGTCGGGAGCCTAGAGGCCTTGGTCCGAGTAGATGAAGTGCATGAAGACGAAGTGCTATTGGATTCTGATATGGCTGCTAAACAACTCTTATCTGCTTATTCGTCAGTATGCTTAGTCTTTCTTGTCCTTTCTAGTTTGCCTGAATCTATCTTCCCTCCATCTCAATGGAGTTCATAACATCAGCTTAAGGCAGACAAGGGAGCTTCAGGGAATTCCAGTTCGGAAAAAAAAGAATTCCTCCCTAGAATTCAATGTGTTAAGGATAGTCGGAATGCTACCCGTTCAGAGTGAATCCATTCACAAATAAAGTATTTAGTAGTAGGTCGCCAATGCCCTTTTTTTTTAAGGAATTTTTCCTTCCCAGCGAAAAAAGGCAGTCAATTAGTCTTATCCATTCCCCTTCTCCTGCTATTGGCTATTTATTTTATTGCTACTGCTAGCATTAGCACTACCGTCGCTTCTGATCTCTCTGCTATCACCCCATTTGATAGAAAAAACTTTCATTGGCCTTCAGGAGTGGTAGACGCGGAGCCTTTTGAAGCAAATTCTCAAGCAGCTCCAACTCTTTCTGTGGCATTTGTCCTGTCTTTCATCCCTTTTCGTGTACTTATCTTTATTTGTCGAGTCTGACACTAGGAATAGTCTATAGAAAACTCTTCCTTGGTACGAGGGGAATTGGGGATTGAAAATATCTAGGTACCAAAGGCCGATGAAAGCCTTTCCAAAGGAATTAGGTTAAGTTGCCTACATGGCTTATTGATGGAGTTAAATTCATGTGCAGCTGATTCAATAACAGTAGCAGCCTTTATTCTGTTCAAAGCGCTTACTGATTCAATTGCTAGTGGTGGTTTACTCTTGATTCACTGGGCTAGGCTAGAGTTTTATACTATTACTTCTTCCTTTGTTTTGTCACGACTTGGACTCGAACCACCGCCCCGTACCACCTTGTCTTAGCTTCAAGTTGTTTTCTAACCTTCGTTTATTCGCTTGGTTAGATCTTCCTTTCCTATTATGTGAGTAATAGTGATCTCGTCTGTCTTACGGTGTTTATGAATTGGCACTTGCCTTGGGCTTTCACTCCGCCTCGTCATCACTATCCTTTCTGGTCTATAGCCCATATTGAATGAATGAAACGATCCCAGCCCAGCACGGTCTGAAAAGCGTAAACAAGCCAAGCTGTTTGTTAATCACTGGACCAAGGGGACGCAACCTGAACCTCCAACCCTATCTCCTAGCTATCGTCTAAGGTCCTTGGTTACTAATCTCCTCTTCTTAGCCCCTTCTACTCCTCCGTCCCTGACCTTCTCAAGCCTTACCATAACAGCACCCTCTTACCTTCACAATAAAAAACAGGGTTTAATAAAAAATACCGGTAAGTGTGAAATAAATGGATTGAAAAAAGACTCGATCAATCGAGAACAGGTTTTAATGAAATTGCACATAAGAGAGAAAACTCTTCCCATTTTGATTGCTGTCTTCCGAGTGAGAAACCATTTTCATCATTTTACAAATATAGAAGAATGAACAAAAACCAATTCCATTATAAATCAATACGAATTGCCTTATTCAAGGCTCTCCAACTCGCTCATACATAGTTGGCTATGATCTTTGGCTCGCTCTTTCCTCTTCCGGTTCAATATATCTTATAGTAACGAGTAGATCAAGTTTTCCGATTGGGGTTGGGTCTTGCCTTTCTCCATGCATTCATAGCGTTCGTTGTTTTGTACAGCTCGGTCGAGCCTTAGACGGGGCGTTAAACAACTAGAACCCCCTTATACAGCTCCAGGTTGTGGTGATCCCTGCCTTTCTTTATCCATAAGAGAGAAGCGCATCCGCCCCTCGTTCACTAGGGTATCCTAAATCCATAATCGGATCTCTCATGGCCATGCGGTAGTAGCCGGACCTGAACCTAGCCTTGAGGCTGATCGCAGGGCATGCCTAAATTTCCGCTAAAGCTAATCCCGTTCCATAAGATGATGATCGTAGTCCTTCCTTTTCAAAAACTATTCTTATCCTTTGGTCAGGCAAGTTAGAGGCTCCCTTCCGTTGGATTGGGCTTGTCAGCGTACGGCCTCTGGCGGCTTAACGCCTCTGTTGGCTAGCTAGTCGTCTTGCTTCGCTTCCGTCGGTGAACAATGATTATTGCCTTTGTTTTGGGACTCGAGTTAGCGAGTAGGTTAGGCATTCGAGTAGCAACCGTCCTTAGGTAAAACCTTATTTCGCCGGGCTATGCACCTCTATGGGTGGAGTCAAGTTCAATGCGCATCATCCCACCCAGAGGCAAGAGGATGCACATGAACAGAAGCCCAAGGCCGTCTATGGGTAATTCCTCGCTGGCGGATCGCCTTTCGCCGGGTATTCACTCCTAAATCATTTAAGCGGAAGAAGCAAAAGAGGTTAGGATTCACTAGCGCAGGAGAGATAGTTAGCACTACCTTGGGTACGAAACTACGCTATCGAAAAGCAAGGAGAAAGAATAGGATAATCTAGGGTAGGGGTAGGGTACGATGTAGTTGCCGAAAAGAGCTTCTTAGCCAATGGAAGACTCACTAAGGCTGTTTAAGTTAGAGTTCTCGGGTCAGCTCCCGGGGAAGAGCTAGCCCAGCAGAAGCAAGACTGACACCGGAAACTCCGCATCTCTGACTTAAGGGGCTAATTAGCCATATCGGAGACTACCCGGAAACTCCGCATCTCTGACTTGAAAGAGTCAATTGCCCATCCCCCATAGTCTTGGATTCCGCTGTCCCTTTGCGCTGTGACTAGGCCCCCTTTCCGCTTCACGCAATAGCACGCTCCGAAGCAAACGAGCTTCGCCGGTAGTAGCCTCCTGAATTAGTCGAGTAGCTTCTTTCCGGCAAAGCTTACCAATCCTACACTCCTTTCTCCTATTCTTTGTCTGGTGGAGCTATTCCCAGACAGCCTGAGAGCTGAGTGAGGACCTTATTTTATTTGAGATGCTCTTTTCCTTCCAAAGCGAAATAATCACTCCTGTAGCTTATTGCGTTCGATCTACATCCTACCTAACTCGATCTTGCTCTTCCTCTTACACACAGAAGGTTTTTGCTCTCGTATTGCGGGTTTTCCACTTCGTTCAGTTACATTAGGGCTTTACCCAACTCTATCTTGGTGATTAAGTTCCGCTGTTTTTGGTGTGAAATGAGCTTATTCTAGGATAGGAGGTCTTGTCGGTATGGAACCTACCTTTCCGGAGTGAAGGATTGTCATCCTATAGCCGAGTTTTTTTATTTTTGTTTAGAGTCGAGTGATCAAGCTTACGATTCTGCCGTTAGTGAGAAGCAAGTAAACTCTATAGCCCTAAACTAAAGGAGCAGGTCAAGTTCGTTCAGCTTGAGGGATAAATTACATGGCTGAACTGCCAGTCCATCAAATATCGTAGTTTATCCTTAAGAGCAAGAGGTTCCTTGTGTGAAACTTATATTAGGCAAAATCAAGGTTGCCAACTCGGCATTCCTCCCATCTAGGGTCCGCTTGTTCAATAACCTCTGATGGCATTCGCACAATAGTTTTCCCATCTAGAATTTCTGGTTCCAAATACTGCAGTTACAATTTTGTTGCCTTAGCGCCATCTTTCAAGAGGTTAGCCCAATAAAATTACCCGTATTAGATTGTGGTTTAGTGGGCTGCTCTACATTAATCGCAGGCGTAGATTTAGGATCTGATGGACCAGAGTTAACCAGCACATTAGCAGGGTTGGGTTTACTTACCCAAGGAAGTGTTGAACACGCGCCCATTTTACAGCAGATGGAGCAGCAACCATGGAAGCCTTCCTTGATGAAGCAGGGGGGCGAGATCCTTCATCCTCAGTTACTTCCCGAGCAGACAACAGATAGGAAGGACGACGGCCTCTACCTCCTCTCGACAATCGACCACCTGATCTACCCCTGCCCCTACGAGAATCAGAGAAGGGATCTTGGTTTATCCCTCTCAGCTCATCAATCTCTTTCCTAGGCCTGTTCCAGGTGTGTGCCCGGAAGCTCTTGTTCCGATGCTTTGTTGTCGGCCTTACGAGGGAAAATTTTTTGGTCTCGCGTATAAAAGATAACGGCTGCATTTAGGTTATATCTTTATATAAGAAACCTTGCTGCTATGCTAAAAAAGCAACAATTGAAGTTATCAAATTACATGTTCTTCGATTATCAAAAATTCATTTCATATAAAAAGAGAAGCAAGTGTATAGAACTTCTTCGAGGCGGTTCCTTCGGCCGGCCGCCTTTGACAGGAAGGCTCTTTCCATTCCTTGAAGTAGCGAGGCTCGTTGAAGCAGACCTAGGCAGAAGGAAAGGAGGTCGTTCGTTCGAGAATAGGAGTCGTTTCCTGTTAACAACGGAAAGCGGATCAGTTGAGTGGCAAGCCAGCTGATAGGGCCACGAAGCACCCAACGAATGGAGGACTGGAACGGCTTTAATCATATGCTTAACACAGCCAGTTCGAAAACGAGCTAGTCGCCTTACTTCGAGAACGAACTATTTACTTAACCCGGACGGTTCTTTGCTCAACACTGACTGCTCGTTGCTTTACACGAACAGTTCCCCAATCCTCATTCGCCCCCCTACGTGCTCTCTTTCGAGGACCTGAACCTGAACCCGCTCCTCATTTAGCATGAAGCTTGCTGGCGGCATCGATGACGGTGTCGGCGGAGTTCTCAGGTACCAACTCAACTCCACAAAGTGCTTTTACACCTGGCCTATCTTTTGCACTGGAAGGGACCTATCGTGACCCTAAAACTGAAGACCCCATAAACTCGCGATTGAAAAAAAACGAAATCGGGATGAGCTAAGCTCAAAAACCAAAAGAGAAAGATGCGATGCGAGAGTTCACGAATGACCGATCGATACAGTACGAGAGCTTCCACGGAATTTATATCAAAAGAAATTTTTTTAGGAAAGCAAGTCCCGTCGAGTTAGCCGTTGGAGGAAAGGCATGACTTAAGAGGAGAGCGAGTGACTTTCAGGCGAGATGGTTCAATAGTCGATTAGATAAAGGCCGTTCCTACTTCCAACGAGGAGAAGAAAGTCGTCAATAAATAGCGTAAATAAGGAAGTGGCTTTTCTTGTTCATGACTCCGCTCCTATTGAATAGAATTAGGAAGAAGGGCCGCTAGTCATTCTTTTCAGAATCCGAAGTAGAATCTTTTCTTTTCCTTGCTTATTCGTCAAGATTTTCTTTGTGTTCCGTGTACCGCACCGAAGCTTGTGGAGCCTATGCGAAGCAAGCGGGTAGAAGATCTCATATTAAAGAATTCGCTTTGAGTTCGTTCTTTTTCATCATGTCTTGGTTCACAGTTTATCTGAATCAGACTAAGAGATTGGCATCAACAAAGCAAGGCCCCATTGAGCTTAGCCTAGAGCAGATCGAAAAGGTCTCGCGAAGGCGGGAACCCCTTGCCGAAGATCCTTCTCTTTCTCTGTGAAGATAGACTGCTCTTTCTTGCTTTGCGTGTCAAGTGCGAGATTGGTTGAGAACCCTTCGCCCACAGTGCTTTCAAAAGCAGGTCTCCGTTTGGTGTTCCGTGTACTAGGGTTAAGGTGGAAGATCGAAATGGAAGTCATATATAGCCTATTAATTCTAAATAGATTTTCAATTCAGGTTTACAACAAAACAACAATATCATAAGAGAAGAAAGATCTCCGCGTAGAAAGATGAGCTCTTCCTTCCTTTCTTCATCCTAGCACTATGAGATGAGATTGATCCCTTCTTACTACCATGCTTTCTTTCCGTTGGTCAACAACCAACCAAAGTCTTCTTTACTTCTTCACTCCTCCAGGAAGGAAGATGGTTAAAATAAAATAAATGAAAGAAAAAAATGATTATTCTAGAATGGTTATTTATCACAATTTCTCCTGTTGAAATCTCTTTTTTTCCGGAACCATGGCAATTAGGATTTCAAGACGCAGTAACACCTATGATGCAAGGAATTATACACTTGCCGGGCGATATAACATGTATCTCTTTTTCTCTGGTTCTACGTTTCTTCCTGCCTTTCTTTCTGACTTTATGTAAGTGGAGGTTCTACTATTTTCCGCAAACAGGGTTTGGCGATAGAAGAACTACTATCGAGATTCTCGGGACCATATTTACTCGTATCTTTCTGGTGCTGATCCTAATACGCAATTCCCATGAAGTAACTCACTGCGCCGGCTCCGGGGAAGCTTCTTCGGCTAATCACAATGTTCCCCCTGGCGGTGAGGGTACTTCTGGGGGCAACTCCGGCTGGACATCTATCCTAGGGAGCAGCTCTGGGGAAAGCTCCGAAGCAAGCGTGAATCAGCCAACTGGCTCTTCAAATCAAAACAGGGCTGGCCCGTCGTCTGCTATCCCAGGGCAAAATGCCAATCCAATTGAGCAACCGGCGCCACAGCATACACCTTTCCCCCTCCTTCAAGAACAGGGCGAGCGGGGAGATCTTCTCAGGTCTCTTCATAGGCTCGTAGCCTCTCAATTACAACATTATTGTGAGAGAGGCCGTCCAAGGTGGAGAATTTCCTCAGCCACTGACTTGTATGATGAGTCCGCCTATCTAATTATGAGCTATGATATGGGTATCTCCGAAGATACAAAGGATGAGATTCAAGACTGGATTACGCGAATACGTTCAGATCCGAAACTACTGGCTACCTTTTATAAAAAATATAAATAAATAAGCTCTTTTGTTTTGGTCACTAATATGGTATGAGTTTTTCCAGCTATCAAGGAGGACGGGCGGGGCAATATGAGCGTGAGAAATGCAATTAGGACTATCATATCGGAGTGTATCGAGGATGAGAACGAGAACTAATTGTCATTCTATGTTCTATGTTTCGTTTCTTCCTTTTTCTTTCTATTTTTCGAGAAAAGGTCCCATCCTTCAATATCATGATTGGGTCGACCAGGCCAGATCATGAGTGAATAGAAAATCTAAAACGTACATAGCTGTTCCAGCTGAAATACTTGGAATAATTCTACCACTTCTACTAGGAGTAGCCTTTTTAGTGCTAGCTGAACGTAAAGTAATGGCTTTTGTGCAACGTCGAAAGGGTCCTGATGTAGTGGGATCGTTCGGATTGTTACAACCTCTAGCAGATGGTTCGAAATTGATTCTAAAAGAACCTATTTCACCAAGTAGTGCTAATTTCTCCCTTTTTAGAATGGCTCCAGTGGCTACATTTATGTTAAGTCTGGTCGCTTGGGCCGTTGTACCTTTTGATTATGGTATGGTATTGTCAGATCTGAACATAGGGCTACTTTATTTGTTTGCCATATCTTCGCTAGGTGTTTATGGAATTATTACAGCAGGTCGGTCTAGTAATTAGGGGGCGGCCGTTCGGTCGCCTATGATACTAGGACCAATAGGTCAAAAATGGGTTTGTGCCGGAGGTGTTGAACGATCTACTCTACACAGGTGTGGGCTTACAGGGCTAGGGCTCAACAACCCTTTCTTTCATTTATCAAAGGGCCCTGGTCGGTCACTTTTCCGGGCCGGGATGAAGTTTTGGAAGTTCTAAAAAAGAGATCTTTCTCTGAGCACCTCAGATGAGGAAGGGTAGCCTGTCAAGCTGGCCTAACTAACTATTTAGAATATCTATCTAGATAGATATAGATATCTTTTGAATATATATATAAGATTCGCTGTCTTTTAACCGGCTGTTCTTCTTTGTCAACGCTACTAAGGACCTATAGGTTCGCCTACTTGACTTATGAAAGATAATGAGAATGGGTTATTCAAAAAGGAAAAGAAAAGGCCCTACTTTCGCAAGCCTTTGTCATTGTCAGTCAACTAAGTAGGGCCTGAGGCCCCCTGCGAATCCGTAAATCTGAAGAGCATGCCGCAACAAAAGGATGGTCCCCTATGCATTTCATTCTTTCCGGAAGGGAAAAAAAAGTACCCCCCATCATGGTGAACCTCTCCTTGTGATCGGGATCAGGTAGATGCCTCCCAGCCGGGGGGAAGATCGAATCGGAGTTTCCTTAGGTAGCCACCGACCTACAGTTATCCTTAAACTTCCGTGCTTGGTGGAGAAGAAGCGAACAAAGGTACGCTCGCTTGCTGTCTTGTTCTCTGCCGCGAACTGGGATCGCTCGCCAGCTAGGTCAGATTGGAGCAACATTTTTTGAGAACAGATTACCCATCTTCGGGGACAAGGGGCGGAACGACCTCTCGATCTACTTACTGCAGCCCAGGAAGAAAAACGTCGTCTAGGACTTCCCTCTTGCTCCGATCCCCCCTACGCCTAGGACGTTGTCTGGGCCAAGAGCCATAGTTAGTTGCTGTTTCCATTTGGTTGTTTTTTTTCTCGTTGTTGATACCGGCAAGACCCAGCCAGATGATGTCTGCTGGTTGGTAGTGAGAGGACTAATAGTACCTGCATACCCAAAAGGGGGCGCTGATTAAAAAACAATCATTTTATTTTGTTTCTTGCTCTCCCTTAGCAGCGGGAAAGGAGTCTATCTATCTGCCTAGCTTTGGTAGATTTCCCCCAACGCAATCCACAGAAATTCCACGAATCCCTTGGTGGATAAGTCCGACGACTCAGCAGCAGTGCGGAATTGAGTTTCTCGTCCGGTGGATCTGATCTATAGTTAGGGGGCAATACATACCAAAAGGTTCGAAGAAGGAAGGCGCATAAGAGTAGATAACCAACCCACCCTTCTGTATAACCTATTCACATTAGTGAAGCGGCTGGATGCATAACATAAGGGAAGTGCACGTTTGTGAGACCTTAGTCGGGATGGGGAGTCAACCTACGAGCACAGAAGAGCGTGGTACCGCTGCCCCTCTCTAAGTAAAGGTAAAGTCTCTCGTTCAGGTAGAATGGTTGGAAATGGAAAGAAGCGGAAAAGGGTCAAAGGCGGTTGCTAGCATCGAAGAGAGCCGTCATCGACGAGAAAGTGGGAGTTCGGACTTGGCGAACGAGCTCTTGCCGCGGGAGAGGAAAGCGGGGCAGGCAAAATAACCATTCCGGTGGTTGATAGTGGAGCAAAGGCTGGATAAAACATGGATAGGCATGCCTTATCATCCAAAAGGATTAGAAAGAGGAAGGGCGTTGTGCGGCTTCTTTTATAGCGCACGCGTATGATGGTGAGCAGCAAGCTGTTGGTTTTTCAAGTAGGGGCTCTTACCACCAAGCGCCCAATCCAACCAGAATACAAGTAAGTAATATGAATCGGCTGTCCCTCAAGCAAGTAGGAAAGAGCCATTGCTTTTGTCAAACCAAATGCTTGAGTTCGACCGATTTCTTTGTATTGTAGCATCCGCCAATCCCCTTAGCGTGAAGGAGATCGTAATAGGGTAGCTTTGTACCCCCTCTTTTTGTTTATGGCGGATGACAGACTTAACGGTAGTTGTCTGATGCCAAATGATGATTGGCTTGGTCTGAAGTCAGTGAATGATTGGTTCGCAAAACTTTTATATTACATAATGGGAACTCTCCCTATAGGCGCCTCACTCTATATCGCCCATTGACCTGAGGGCTGACTGGGAAAGAGCTTCGAAAGGTGACTGATGGGATGGGAGCTGTCGGCCTACAGGGAAAAACAAGTCTATCTGAGAGATGCGTTCGATAGGGGGCTACCTTGAGTGGCCGAAGTGCGCTAGCCGGCTAACTTCTTTCCGCTGCTTGTAAAATAGTATGCTCCATGCCCTGGACCAGTGGGCTGTACGAGTCAGAGTCTGTCCCGCCTATCCTCTTTTCCCACTAAGGCTCCACGAACAAATGGTACACGCTATTCAATGAGGTCGAAGAGGGATGCGGGGATCACAACTATACAGGAGCTACAAAGGTGGCTGGCCACAACCTAAATATCGGCCCGACGACAGACATGAAAGCACACGTGAGACCAAAAACGGAGCGAATTTCCACTCTCGCCATGATGAAAGTGCAACTGACATTACCGTCGCAGCAACTAAGGTATACGTCTGCCTGGATTCGATTCGAGTGAACCGGCCCTCGAACTTTCACCTCATGGAATCCTTTTATAGATAATGCCGTCCGAGAGCGCTTTCCACGAAAGCTCTTAATATAATAGCTCTCCTAAGTGCGAAAAAAGTGCAATCAAATCAAGATAAGATAGAAGGAATGGTTGATATATATTCGATAATCCCATTCATTTATTTTCTTCGCAAATGAAATTGCGTAGAGTGGTGTTCGAGCTCACTGATGGCGCTACACTTCCTTAGTTCCCCATTCCTCATTAAATAGGGGAAATTGCGTATCTAAAGATAGAGAAAGAAAGTGGTAGACCCTTTGTTGAATTGTGAATCGAATCGTCTCTTGCAAGACATGCGAAATATAGTATGTGTTCCGTGACTGGCCTTTCTCGTGTTGTTGTCGAGCTTCACTTCTTTATGCATCTTTCTCCCATTCTTTTCGTTGGTCAACAACCAACCAAAGCTCTATCGAATTCATAACTACTCGTACAGGAAGGACTCTCTTTCTTTCCGGGAATTTTATTCAAAAATAAATCTTACATGCCTCAACTGGATAAATTCACTTATTTTACACAATTCTTCTGGTCATGCCTTTTCCTCTTTACTTTCTATATTGCCATATGCAATGATGGAGATGGAGTACTTGGGATCAGCAGAATTATAAAACTACGGAACCAACTGCTTTCACACCGGGAGAACAAGATCCGGAGCAAGGACCCAAACAGTTTGGAAGATATCTTGAGAAAAGGTTTTAGCACCGGTGTATCCTATATGTACTCCAGTTTATTCGAAGTATCCCAATGGTGTAAGTCCGTCGACTTATTGGGAAAAAGGAGGAAAATCACTTTGATCTCGTCTTTCGGAGAAATAAGTGGCTCACGAGGAATGGAAAGAAACATATTCTATTTTATTTCAAAGTCCTCATATAGCACTTCTTCTAATCCTGGATGGGGGATCACTTGTAGGAATGACATAATGCTAATCCATGTTCCACACGGACAAGGAAGCATTGTTTTTTAATTTCATTCTAACTTGGTTGTTCGGTGGCCTCATAGAATCAGGTATGCACTTGATCCTATGAAGAAGTTCTTCACAGGGGTGGATTTGGACGAGTTCGAAAGAACTGTTGGTCCAATTCTACCTTCTGTTGAAGAGCTTGGAGTGCCACCTATGACTGGAAAACTAGGTTGCTCGGTTGAAGGAGGAGGCAAAAGGCGGATTTTCCCCATTGGAAACTAGATCAATCAGAGGTTCTTATTGGCTAGCTTCATTGCAACAAATGAAAAGGATACCAATGTTAATCAAGAAGCTCCTCTTGATCGATTAGTTGGCAATAAACACTGCTTCTCTTTTGACTTAAAGTCGGCCACTGATAGGTGGCCTTTAGTCTTTCTGTTTGAAGTGATGCAGTATTTATTCGATAGGTCGTTTGCTTGTGCTGTTGTTAATTCAACATTAGCATGCAACATATTTGAGGTACACTTTGTTAGGAATCCGAATTCAAGGGTCTCGTTTGTTGCCGGACAACCTCTCGGTTATCATGCCTTATGGCCTTTATTTGCTTCACATCATATTTTGGTGTGGTATTGTGCAGAAAAGGTGTATCCGGGATTGTACTTTGACAAGTATGCTGTACTCGGTGATAACATTGTCATTGCTGATCAGGCTGTAGCCAAAGTTTATGAGGAATCTCTCCAAAATTTTTGTCTTTCTATTTCATATCAGAAATCCCTCATTTCGGAGAGTGGTTCAGCTGAGTTTGCAAAACGGTTTAGGGTAGAGTGTCAAATTGGAGTGTGGACTTAAGTCCTATCTCGATTCGATCTCTACTCAATGCCCATCACCCTTGGGGTGCTATGGCAATACACTTGAAATATCGGGTTAAGAGGTTATCAACTCTTGCTCGTATATCAGGTTGTAGTTTTAAGCGTCTCGACTGGACCATCATAGAAAGGCCCACATTGAGCGCATTCTTCATATGTGGACCAAAACTTCTTTACCACTGGATTTGTGGTTAGGAAGAGGTTGTCCTCTCAACCCTTATCTCAAAGGTGTGCTTTTGGCTTCCAGTTACCAGAAAAGGGACCTTCGCCCAAGCCGAGCCACTAGGAGAGTAAGCCCTTCCCACGTGTCAAGGTGAATAAATGAATAATGCAGCCTCAACCTTCGATTTTTATTTTTTTTAGGCCGCCGGCGGCGCAGAACGCACTAATCCGCGACCAGCTTCCGAAACCGAACTGAATGGAATTGTTACTTTCCAAAAATGCTTGCTGAAAATCCAAGAAAGAAGGTCCATTTTCCCACGTAGTTCGTCGGTCAAACCAACGATTCTCTTCTCAAAGGTTTAGAGAGATCTTTTTCTAGTTAGACTTCTATCAATACAATGAAAGAACCATCCCTTCCTATTTGTTTGTCCTGTCAGATAGAAAGAAAATGAGACCCCAAAGAGCCCTTACTTTAGGGAGTGGGGGTGAAGGGGGGGGTTTACATACAACTGAGGCAAAGTGGTTTATGATTGAATCTCAGAGGCATTCTTATCATTTGGTAGATCCAAGTCCATGGCCTATTTCGGGTTCACTCGGAGCTTTGGCAACCACCGTAGGAGGTGTGATGTACATGCATCCATTTCAAGGGGGTGCAACACTTCTCAGTTTGGGCCTCATATTTATCCTATATACCATGTTCGTATGGTGGCGCGATGTTCTACGTGAATCCACGTTGGAAGGACATCATACCAAAGTCGTACAATTAGGACCTCGATATGGTTCTATTCCGTTCATCGTATCGGAGGTTATGTTCCTTTTTGCTTTTTTTCGGGCTTCTTCTCATTCTTCTTTGGCACCTACGGTAGAGATCGGAGGTATTTGGCCCCCAAAAGGGATTTGGGTTTTAGATCCTCGGGAAATCCCTTTTCTTAATACCCCTATTCTCCTTTCATCCGGAGCTGCCGTAACTTGGGCTCATCATGCTATACTCGCGGGGAAGGAAAAACGAGCAGTTTACGCTTTAGTAGCTACCGTTTCACTGGCTCTAGTATTCACTGGCTTTCAAGGAATGGAATATTATCAAGCACCCTCCACTATTTCGGATAGTATTTATGGTTCTACCTTTTCCTTAGCAACTGGCTTTCATGGTTTTCATGTGATTATAGGTACTCTTTTCTCGATCATATGTGGTATTCGCCAATATCTTGGTCATCTGACCAAGGAGCATCACGTTGGCTTTGAAGCCGCTGCATGGTACTGGCATTTTGTAGACGTGGTTCGGTTATTCCTATTTGTATCTATCTATTGGTGGGGAGGTATATGAAGGAACGAATAAATGGATTGAGGAATGAGAGCTCGAAGACAAAGAGAACCGGGCTTTTCCAAAGAATGACTGCAGCTTTACCACTCCCTTTGATTCTCATATACAAAAAGGTCTTTTCCACTTTCCTATCAAATCTCTCTCTATTCTGGCACATAAATGAAGGGATCGAAGAGATTATGGCAGATCATGTTCACCAAGAAATGACCCGCAATTTGATCTTGGTCTATTTGAGATTGTTCCTTTTAATCGTAATCAAAGATGTTTTCTTGTCTCTCGTTTTCTTTTCCGAACAAATCGAAGAACCTAATGGATCGAACTCAAACATCAAACCGTCTGTTATATCTATTAAAGAAAAGAATTAACCCATGTCAACAGTAAGAAATAGGTAAGAATCATACCCGCTATTCCTGGGATTCTGTAATCAAAAACCCGGCAATCTCCCATCTCCGAATGGCAAAAAGTTTTCAAGGCACTCGTTAGGCCTTAAATCTTCTATATACTAGCAAATCCGATTCTCTGTCAAAGAAATGGATGTTTTCCCCTTGGCTTTCAGTCCTTTTCCCTGTGTACTTCAATTAGGGCAAACTTACTTTACGTGATGTCACAATTCGATTAGAGCTAGCTCGACCAGCCCATCCTAACATTTCTTTTCTTCGCTGATTCATTCATTCGCTTTTTTGGGTTTTTTTAGAAAGCCAAAAGTATAAACCAGCTGGCACCTCCTCTTGTAAAAAATGTCTCGCAGACTCCTAAACTCTACCAAAAAACTTCTCCACCACCATTTCAGCCCCTTTTATCAGCCTCAAACGCCCGCCGCCCCCAGTGATTTAGGTATAATTAGGCGGTTTGGGATCAACAGGATTGACTGATTTCGCGACCCCGCAAATCGACTCCCTATAAAGAATTTGTACATCGACCGGTCCAACAACTTCTGAATCTACTACTGAATCCCAATCACGAGGCAAGAGCCGCTTCTCTCTTTTCTATTTCAGTGCCCCATAACATAATATATGGGGAGTATAAAAGGATAGGTAAATAGTATGGCTAATACTAAAGGTCGGTGATGTAATGAATAATCCGAGTCAAGCAATCTTAGAATAACTAACCCAATATTTCATACACCAGTGCAGTCTCAATATGGGAGGCAGAAAAGTCAAAAAAGAGACTAAAAATTTGGCAAGATCCAAATTGGTTGTCCACAAGTAAAAGTATAAATAATAATTGTTCGATTTATTGCGTATCTGAATGAATATAAAAAGGGAACCTTTCCTTTTAACTAGCGAAGGCATCTAAAATAATGAAAGGCAGTCTTTTACTTGGCTGTCGTGGTCGTGGCTAAATTTGCTTTCATGGGAATGGATTAAATAAAGACTTAGCACAGCTCCTCTTTCTCTCTTGATCCATGGAGGTTACAAGGGCTTACTTCTGATTCGGATGTCTCAAAGGGATTGTTAGGGCTGGACGAGCCTATACTATTTTATTTTAGGATATAGAGAAATTCAAAGGTTGCCAATGAGAGCTGCAAAGGAAAGAGTAGAAAAAACTATTTAAAGTCTTAGTCCAAGGTGGAAGGTAAAAGTAGGAAAAAATAGAGCCCAGTACCTTTGTAAAGGCGTTAATGCTATATAAGAGCGACTTCAATGAGATCCCATCTTGAGTTGTTTACACATCTCCCGGGCCAGTGGAGAGAAAGAGAGTGATGAAGAGATCAGCTTCACTGTAAAATGCAGGTAGAAAAAGTAAGTAAAAAGACTGAATCTTCACTTCCTTTCATAGGAAGGTAGGTCCCTACGTCTTTTTTATTAGATGTAAAAGTTTAGTGCTTACTCGCCCCTTGCTTTATTTCTTTTTTAAAAAACTCTCTACTCTCTATTTCAGGGTTCAGGGAGGGAGAGTTTTTTTGAGTGAGATCCGTTTATTTCGAAGCCATTGCTCCCCTCATTACTTTAACACTCCAGTCTCTCTAGCTCCTTGGCTCTAGTACTCTAGTTATCGCTCCTGCGTATGTAGCTCGTTTGAATATGGTCTCTCTTAGGTTAGGGGAAATTTCTTTGATATAATCGATTTCTTAGAGATGAAAAGCAATTCTTCATACCTGGTCAGATATAGGTCAGGTCTATTTTCCCGCTTTCCTTGGACAGAAGGACTGGCATGCATACATATGCCTTTTTTCTTCTTAAAGATTGAAGTATAGATACTATCAGAAGAACGGATTATTGAAAGCGGCTGATATAGATATTGAATTGTTAGATTAACCCGTGTTAGTTCAACCTGATCTCCATCCCACTTCTACATTCATAGCTTGAAAAAACGAATCAGATCTTTATATACGAAATTATCAATCAATGCTATCAACGGTCGCCTCTTTCAGTTGATCTTCCACAAAGAGCTCCTTCTTTAACAGCTTTTTCTACCCGATCGCAGAAGCTTCTATATCCACTAAGAGCGAAATCCGTTTGAGTAGAGCAGGGCCTTAATAAGGGCGACTGATAGGTAGGTAGAAGAGAGAAGGGGCGCAGCGAGGCAGAGGATAGGGAAGTAGGGGGAAGGGAAGGCAAAGACTAGCGTAGCGTCTTTGGGAAAGATCGGACCAATGATCACACTTTCTTCTAACTGGAAGACTTTTTAAGTCCAAGATGAGAAAGTCTTCCCCCTAAACCAAGACAGCGCCCTACTAAAGAGGAGGAGTCCGTTATGGATTCCCCCCCGTACCCCAGAAAAAGTCTTTCGTCGAGTGGCGCGATCATGACAAATGTCTTTGCTAGCTTTATTGATGGCTCTAAAAAAGCTGACGATGGAAAAACTTGGTTCATAGGACACCGTATGATAAAGCCATCGCTAGCAAAGCAAGTCGGTATATGGCTAAAAGACCGCCCGTCACAAGATCGATTCCAATCCGATAAAGCCAGACTGCTCCTTGTAAGGAACCCTTGGAGCCAAGAATAGAAGACATTGACTATTGGAGTGAATTCCAACTGCCCGAAGAATGTAAACTATCGCTTACGGATTAATTCGTACCCCGGCGAACAAGCAGATCGTAAGCTAAAGATCCAAAAGTTTGCAAGAACCGACCTAGAATTCTCGATGCGATGGTCTTTTCTGCCTTGAAATGGCCCCTTCAACCATAAAGAAGATCGAGTCTCTTGGATGAAAACTCTACCAAAGCAGGAGCACAAGTCCGCACCTTACCTCTAGTTGAATGGCTTGGTCTTCAGTCTACCACCTAGCTATGGCCCAATCTAAACGAGCCTGCACGTGATAGAAGGGAAGGTAGAGCCGAAATTGTACGACGACACTGCCGAGCCAGAGAATTCTAGCCCTTTCATCGTGCTGACCTATTGAC